>BRDA01012801.1:10265-21206 GCA_036984385.1 Crenuchus spilurus | reverse complement strand
AATATTGACATTTGCCATCTCCACATCATTGCATTCAGTTTTTATTCACAATTTGTTTAGTGTCCCAACTTTTTTGGAATTCGGTTTGTATATAAGATTTTATTGGAAGGCAAGCTTTTTAACATACATACATAATAGAGTTTTGCTTAAAGGTAACCCAAAGTAGAACCAATTATATTGTAGTTTTTCCACAGATTCACCTTTAACAATATATCAATAATAATAATATAACAATATACACAGAAAACCCAGAAGACACATCATTAGTAGGCTGCATTGGTAACTGGGTGGTAATTAAAATGTGTATATTTGGACTGTAGACACTATGAGCCATCACCATCACTGTAAAGGACGACAACATCAGCAAGTTTCTCTAAAACTGACAATTTCACACCAAACCACTCAAGAAACTACTGAATCATTTGCTGAATTTGCCCAAATTCATACAAACAGTTACGTAACAATATGTCTTATGATTAATAACTGATTAATTAAATTAATAACTGATTAATAATTCTAAGTTGAACATAACTGTGACATTGCTGGGACACCCAGAATTTTTATTTGACCTATCCCTAAAACAACAACATGACATGATCGGGAAGTAACATAAGGAGGTAGATGTACAAAGTGATACCACTGTGCTGTCTCAGAGCATGTGGTCAGTGCTATCTTTTCATCCTGCAAAATGATCTGTGTTTATACGGGTCTTTCCAGGAAGTGAGGGACTGATGTGCACGGTGGAGTTTTGAGAGGCCGCACTCTGGTGCTCTGCAGAGCTCAGAAAGAGAAGAGTGAGCTCTTAAGCAGGCTGACAGACAGAAGCAGGTGGATATCCGAGGATGAGAGAGAGGGAAAGGTAGGACAGTGAGGAAGGAAAAGAGGAGGGCTGCTTTGCTGCAGCATAAATTTAACCACCATGTGCATAAAGCAGGCCAGAGAGGGGTGTCGTGTCACTGTCACACTACAGAAATAGCTCAGAGACTCAGACCCCATTCCAAAGCTATAGAGTCACCAGAGTTCTCCTAAAAACAGCTTTACAACCCTCTCATAAAGAAACGCACCAATAAATTCACTTTGGCAACAGCCCTTCAGAGAGTTTAGCAGTAAAACGTGTAATATCTGATGCTAGATCAATGGATGGTTTGTCTAAGCAAACTAGAATAAGACCAGTTTTAGCATGTCTGAAAGTGGGTTGCCAGTTCTATTAATTCCATGTTCATACAATAAAAGGGGCAGCAAGCATCTTCAAAAATGATGCTGATGGCATAGTCCAAATATACTGCACTGAGCTGTTCTATTTCTAGACGATGCTAATAAGCCCGGCCAAATAATAAAGCTGCAATAACCTCAATGCTCCCTAAATGTCCTGTCCTGTAATGAAATAAGCACCAGCTCACCTCACTGACAGCCTGAGCCTGCTTCTTAGCGTTGATGTTGATAGGAGTTTCATAGACGCTAGTGAAGGTGTTGTTCCGTGGATTATGCCTGTAAATTACAGAAAGGTGATGGGTAAGTGGTTGAGTGCCAATGTGCGTATTTGCATTGTTTAAATGTATTGATGCAAACACTCATCTTTAGGGAAACAAAGAAAGGAAGAAGGTTTTTATTCCTCCAAAAAAAGAGAGCATTGTGTACTCACACTTGACAATATGGCCTCTTCTGATGGCTTATAAAATTATTGGCAGTAAGAACCATCTTACAGACCTCACAGTGAAAGCATGCTTTGTGCCAGTTCTGTTTGTAAGAAACAATACAGTGAGGCAAAGTACAAGATATTTTTTAAATCTATTTTTTTAGTATTTCAATCTAAATTCCATTGAGAATGTAATATTATTTTGGCCATACACAACTGTAAAATTAGCCTCACAAGCATCATCGCACCATACCAGCTAACAGGACTGTTTTCTATCACTAGACAATAATGGCACTGGCTTTACCTACTAAATTACTACACAAAAAGAGACAAAATATCATGTTTATCACATTTAATTTGTACAGCAGTATCTGCATATTCATACACATACATTCATGCACTCAGTCTTACCTGACCAATGAGGTTGATCTTCTCAGCTGGATACACCACAAACCCACACCTGGCACAGTTTTGAATATTCATGGTTTTCTTCCTTGAACTATCACTATAAAGAAAAACTAAACTCTGTTCTCTGAAAATAAGTCTTGGACAGGCTACACAGGGGAAGGCAAAGTGCCCCAGACAGTCCCCTATTCCCTCTCGCGTCTCACTCTCTGACCTGTGTTAAACTTAGCTCTGGTCTTTCACAGGCCACTTCTGTCTATTACATGACCTGGAAGCAAGGTTCCACCCCTCTTTAACTTCTGTCGCTCAGCTGAGTGGCTGCCCAGCTGTCTGTTAGCTGATAGGGTGAAGAGAGATGCTACTAGGTTTATGCAGCTGAACACTGTCTTTGTTGTTGGTCATTTGGGCAGCTTAGTCACAGTCTCCACAACTTCCAGATGTGTGCAAAAATAGAGAGGAATGAAATCACGCCGTGCTTGCTGGTTGCATGTGTAACAGATACATTACCTATGTGCTTTCTTTTACCACACTCTGTCATTGCTGTAATTCTCATAGTGGCAAATATATTAGCTTGCATGATGTCATAAGAAGCCTCGATAGCCTTAATAGAGAGCTCTCTTACAGACCGTGTGGAAGGACTGGGTGGCTAGGTCTGGGACGAGAAAATATATTCTCATGAATAATAATAAATATTATATTGAATAATTATTAAAAATAAATAATATTAATAAAATAATAATAAAATAGAGAATAATAAAATTAATTATATTGAATAATTATTAATAATAAATAATATTAATAAAATAATAAAATAGAGAATAATACAATTAATTATATTTAATAATTATTAATAATAAATAACATTAATAAAATAATAATAAAATAGAGAATAATAAAATTAATTATATTTAATAATTATTAATAATAAATAACATTAATAAAATAATAAAATAGAGAATAATAAAATTAATTATATTTAATAATTATTAATAATAAATAACGTTAATAAAATAATAATAAAATAGAGAATAATAAAATTAATTATATTTAATAATTATTAATAATAATAAATAATATTAATAAAATAATAATAAAATAGAGAATAATAAAATTAATTATATTTAATAATTATTAATAATAAATTAATAATAAATAACAATAAAACATACACTTACTTTTTTAAATACTTGAGTTTGGACTACGGTGTAATGAAGTACTTTTGGATTGTAATACCCTGATTAAAATAAATGAGTGAAACTGACACTCTGCTATGAATATCCATCACCTTGTTGGAGCTATGGACTGGATCTATTAAAAAACGGTGTGACCTTAGTGACATAAAGGACTGGTTCACCTAGAAATCATACACTATATGGACAAAGTATTAGGACAGCTGCTCTTTCATTGTTTCTTTTGAAATCAAGGGTATTAAAAGAGCTTATCCTGCTATTTTTGGACTGTCTCTACTGTCCAGAGATGAATTTCTACTAAATTGTGGAGAATTTCTGTGAGGATTTGATTCAGTTCAGTGACAAAAGTGGTTAGAGAGGATAGGATGTTGGATGATCGCCACCCACCTCATTCCCAGCTCATACCAAACATATTGGACGGAGCACAATCATTCTAAAGAACACAGTACCACTGCTCCACTGCTCGGGGGCCTCATGCCTCTCAAGATCTCGCCTGGCATTAGACATGGTGCCAATATGTGCTCCAGAGAGTCCTACTCTGTTGGCAGTACTTCTCTACAGGGACTAGACAAGCTGTGTGTGTGTGCATTTATACATTTGTGTCAGCAATGAGTGCAATTTAAAGTATGCATTCATTAGAAGGGGTGTCCACAAACATTTGGACATGTATATATACAAACCGGATTCCAAAAAAGTTGGGACACTAAACAAATTGTGAATAAAAACTGAATGCAATGATGTGGAGATGGCAAATGTAAAAATATTTTATTCGTAATAGAACATAGATCAAAGGTTTAAACTGAGAGAATGTATCATTTTAAGTGAAAAATATGTTGTTTCAAAATTTCATGTTGTCAACAAATCCCAAAAAAGTTGGGACAAGGCCATTTTTACCACTGTGTGGCATCCCCCCTTCTTCTTACAACACTCAACAGACGTCTGGGGACAGAGGAGACCCGTTTCTCAAGTTTAGAAATAGGAATGCTCTCCCATTCATGTCCAATACAGGCCTCTAACTGTTCAATCATCTTGGGCCTTCTTTGTCGTTCTGTTGTCTATAGGTGAAAGATCTGGACTGCAGGCTGGCCATTTCAGTACCCGGATCCTTCTCCTACGTAGCCATGATGTTTTGATTGCTGCAGAATGTGGTCTGGCATTATCTTGTTGAAAAATGCAGGGTCTTCCCTGAAAGAGATGACGTCTAGACGGGAGCATATGTTGTTCTAGAACCTGAACACAGTTCTCTGCATTAATGGTGCCTTTCCAGACATGCAAGCTGCCCATGCCACAAGCACTCATGCAACCCCATACCATCAGTGATGCAGGCTTCTGAACGGAGCGTTGATAACAACTTGGGTTATCCTTGTCCTCTCTGGTCTGGATGAAATGGCGTCCCAGTGTTCCATAAAGAACTTCAAATCGTGACTCATCTGACCACAGAACAGTCTTCCATTTTGCCACACTCCATTTTAAAAGACCCCTGGCCCAGTGCAAACATCTGAGCTTGTGGAGCTTGCTTAGAAATGGCTTCCTCTTTGCACTGTAGAGTTTCAGCTGGCAACGGCAGATGGCACGGTGGATTGTGTTCACTGACAATGCTTTCTGGAGGTATTCCTGAGCCCATTCTATTATTTCCTTGACAGTGGCATTCCTGTTTGAGGCGCAGTGACGTTTAAGGGCCCGGAGATCACGAGCATCCAGTAGTTTTACGGCCTTGACCCTTACGCACAGCGATTGTTCCAGATTCTCTGAATCTTTTGATGATGTTATGCATGGTTGATGATGATAACTTAAAAGTCTTTGCTATTTTAGGCTGGGTAACACCATTCTGGTATTTCTGCGCAACAATTGTGGAACTGGTGATTCTCTTACCATCTTGACTTCAGAGAGACACTGACACTCTGAAAAGCTCTTTTTATACCCAATCATGTTGTCAATTGACCTAATTAGTGTTAATTGGTCTTCCAGCTGTTCGTTATATGCTCAATTTCCTTTCTCCAGCCACTTATTGCTACTTGTCCCAACATTTTTGGGATTTGTTGACACTGTGAAATTTTGAGTCAACATATTTCTCCTTTAAAATGTTACATTTACTCAGATTAAACTTTTGATCTGTCATCTATGTTCTATTATGAATAAAATATTGACATTTGCCATCTCCACATCATTGCATTCAGTTTTTATTCACAATTTGTATAGCGTCCCAACTTTTTTGGAATCCGGTTTGTACCCAATTTTCTGCTTACTACAGATGAAGTTGTGCAGCCAAATTCTGATTAGTGTAGAACTGGAGCTGGAAGGCAAACGTTGCTAACATACACTAGAACTCAATAGTCTCCTGAATAGAAGGTGTAAATGATATGTTGTTCCTAAGGCTGCTCTAGAGCTAAAACTTTGTTGTAAAACTTAATAAAGTGATTAAAAATAATAGAGGCAGGAGTTAAGAAGAGTAGGGTTTTCCTTTTATTCTTCTTTCAAAGATGTGAGACATCATCCAGGTGACCCGAGCATACATAGTAGAGACTGAAGGCGAGGCAGCAATAATGCTCAAACTCCGCCCCCCTCTGTTGGGGCGATGCCCCTTTTGCTGGGAGCCTGCTGTCAGACCTTGTTGATACATTAGTCAGATTTAAAAATGAGAAACACACCGAAAAAAAACTGCTCACTTCTCTTCAAACACGTCAAAGTGATTAAATCTTAACTTCATCACCACACCCCGTTAAATATCCATAAATAACTTCTATAAAACAGGTATTGTAAAGAAAAATACTGTGGGGTTAATTACTGTAGGCACAGGTTGTGAAATTAACACAACACAGCTGACTGAAAAATGAGTGAATAAGGAAAATAATTTCAAAGTTTGCTGTTGCTCCCATTCAATATAACGGTTGTGGGTGGAGTTTTAAATTGTTCTGCAACCAGCCACTAGAGGTCATCAGAGACGTTTTGGCCTCACTGCTGTCGCTGTGTCCAGTTCTTATATACAGCAGCCTATTGGTTGGCTGAGTCCCAGTTTTTAGGCATCAGGGTCATAATCCTTTGTGTAATTACAGTATTATATATTTATAATATGTTGATTTAGTATAATTTCGACATTAAAAACTTAGAAGTACACCTTCGAAGTTTACATTACCAGAACTTCTCATAACTCACTAAAAAGCACATTGAGATCTTAAATAACATCTCCCAAACAAAACAATGTGATTTTGGACACATTATGACTTAAACGTCTGAATCAGCTGCCTGTTGAAGTTGAATTAGAGTATAAATAGCTTTCAGTCTTGTGATTTGGGATTTCCCCTGGCTTAGTAAGGTAGTCATATTCTGGCAAAATCAGGTTATTTCCATGTTCTCTGGAGGGGTACTGTGTCTTTAAATGATATGTAGGCACTACCTACTGTACATAAGAGGTGACAACACAGGTCTACTCATCCTTGAAGTCGACTTCTTTCACTTTCTTTCTTCTTACAAGTTGATGTGTAAAGCTGTGGGTGTCTGTAGGTGTCCCAGATTATTAAAAACAGCCTTCGCGGATAAAAGTAAGTGATTTTAGTTCCGGTTTCTTCGTAAACGTTTGTGTGTAGACGTTAAGTCTTACAACAGCTGTACTGTTGTTAGCTAATACACCGAGCTAACTAACATTAACAAACTTTTCTGTGAAAGTACGTCTTAATGACATTAAACAACACGTCAGTTTCTGAATTTGCCGCATATGTTCATGTATTTAGCTAACGTTAGCTGTAAAGCTTGATATGTTTGACTGTAAACCGCCCAAACTGACAGGACGGAAACGGTTAAACCGTCCCGTCATGACTCGGTGCAGAGCTGCTGCTACTTCAGATGTTTTAGGTACTTCTGTCCCACAGAGCTGGCAAGTTAGTGTCACGATGTCTTAAATGGCTTGATAAACATTGATCTGATCTGTTTAGCTCAGTTGTTGACCAGACTTGTTTAAAGGAGGGAATTAATGGTACTGTACAAGTCTCACAGCTTCAGTCCTGAACATTACTGAGGACTAAGTAAGGGAGTGATTACGTCACACTGTAGTAAGGTCACGTGTTCCTCTGTATCTATTGACTTATATACAGTTTTTTGTAGTCTTTTATTCTTTATTATTAATTTATTTTTCCACCCTTTACATTCCATAATACATAATTTTTTTAATATTAATAATATTATAAACATATTAATCAATAGCAATGTTTTCAAGAAGAATAAAAGTATTGGCAGCTTCTCTGTTATAACTGATATTAAGCAGGGAGTCATTCCAGATGATTATATACAGTTTGTTGTAGCCTGTTTATTATTGTTGGTATTAATTAATTAATTAATTTATTTATTTATTTATGTTTGCACATTTTCAAATTACATACTTATTAAAAGAAGGGAGAGAGAAAGAAGAAAAAGTATTACAATAAAATAAATAAATATTAACCAATAGCATTTTCAAATTTTTCAATAAGAATAATAGTATTGGCAGCTTTTTTTGTAATAATGGATATTAAGAAGGGAGTTATAAAACAATTTTAATTCACTGATAAATATTTAAAGTTGGGTTTAACAGAGGTGATTCTGGCTTTATGTAGGTGATATTTCCCCAGCAGCACTATAAGCTTTATTACATCATCTATAGAAAAAAATCCTTCAATAACCATGAGAAATAACACCATCGCCTCATTAACACAACTTGCAAAAACTGTTAAAAATCAGCAATTACATCTTGTTACAAAAGCTTTGGGAACAATCACAAAAAAGTACAATAGCCTGTTCATACTGTATGTATCTTTAGTCCATTAGTGTTTTAAAAATTCAAAACATTTCTTGAATTCATAAATTTTTTGGTGTTTTTGGTGAATTTTAAAATAATTTTAAAAAATTTATGTGTAATCTATGAACTACTATTTAAATGATCGCCTATGACCTTGTTTCAACATATTTTGTGTTTTTCCTTGTAATTTTTCAATTTATTTGTTGAACACAATCAAGCTAGCTAGAAAGTAGTTGCTCACATTAACTGTCAAACTTGTTTTGTTGTCAGTTGTTATTTTAATAATAGATATTTGTCCAAAATATGTTTAATTCTCAACAGGTATTTAAAACTAAAATGTGTTGTATGGGAAAAACCCACATAAACTTCTTGCATCATGGAAATTTTATTTAGAGGTGGTTGTTTTTCATCAATGGTGAGTTTAAAACTTTCCAAGCCAGTTGTGAACAGACTACAACTAGATGTGTAGATAGGTCAGAATAGTAGTCAGGATAGATGACTTCCTTATATCTGTTTTCTCCAGTAGGTGGCAACAAAGTCATAGTCATTAGCCACACAAAGTCAGCATTTCCTGTCTAGTACTTCTATCAGAGTTCACACATGTTTATAAACAAAATGCTACAAGACATAAAAGTGTTATTTTTCTTAAATAATAGAAATTGATTCAAGAGTATTTTCTTAATGTTGAAGAATAATTTTTAGTGGGTTTATATACAGTATGTCTGTTAGATTAGATTAAACTTTATTGTCATTACACTTGTACAAGGCAACGAAATGTAGTTTAGCATCTAACCAAAAGAGCAATAAGCAGTCAGTGCAGAATGTACAATACAGACAGTATATACAGAATGTAGGCAGAGGTATGGACAAGTATGTATGTGAGTATATTAGACATAATAAAGAGTTTTAACATAAATATTAAATGTATATACAAAATATAGAAACTATAATAATATAATATACAGTTTTTGTACAATGTAATAAATGATACATGAGAATGTCAATAGTTAATAGCCAGAATGCAGACGTGTGAGTGTTAATGGTGGAGAGAGTTCAGTAAGGAGACAGCCGGAGAAAAAGCTGTTCCTCAATCTGCTTGTACTGGTCCGGAGGCTCCTGAAGCGCCTGCTAGAGGGCAAAGTTGCAAGCAGATTATGAATAAGGTGGGAGGAGTCCTTAAGAATAATGCAAGTTCAATGCAGACAGCGTTTCTTCTGTACGTCCTTAATTGATGGAAGTGAAGTCCCTGTGATCTTCTGGGGCGTTTTCACCACTTGCTGTAGTGACTGTATTGCATCTGTAACAGATGTTACATTTTCAACAGCTAGCTTTAAAGTTTAATTCACTTTGAAAATCAGAGATCACTCTGAAAGCAGTAAAATCAATTCCACAATAGCTTATTCTTGGTAGTTCAAGCTTATAATGTAATTTTACAGGCATTCCAGGGCAAGAAACTAAGTATACACTGCAATAAATGTGAATATAGCTTTATATTATTACTTATTAACAACAAAAATAACTGAAAATACTGTTCATTACTTAGATTTTGGAAATATTCATATACAACTATTTATCCATCATGTGAAAACACAGATTTTCTAATTTTAGAGAACATTAAGGTGTTATAAATTAACCACACATGAGTCCTAATATAATGAACACTGACAAGCATTTGTAATTGTATGTTTTAATGTTATTTCCTTGTCACAACATTCACCGACAATCTGTGTTGTTTCTTTTTTATTTCACTGCAGTATTTCCAGGATGGATGAAAAAACTCTGAGTGAGGTTTCTGTAAAAGCTGAAGTGCCTGAGGAAGACTTAGATGAGAGTGGGGGAGGGGACACGCTAGATGCAAAACCTGATCGACGTGGAAGATTTCGTATTTTAGGACCGTGAGTCAACATCACTTCTCTTCATGCCTCTTTTAAAAATATTTTTAGAGGTGGTTGCTTATTGTTCTGAGGAATATACAAAAAAAAAATTAGAGCAAGACAGATGTGTAGTGATAATATTTGTGAATTTATCTAGCTAATCAATTTTTTTTCTCCCCCTGGTGGCAGCCAGAGTTGCTGTAAGTAGTAAAAAGCAAAACATTTATATGTGAATGAAGTGAAATCTGGGCTAATTAGCCATCCTGAGCTCAGAATACACTTATCAGGCACAGCATTTAATGAATAATATTGAGTATATTATTACAATTTACTACTATTTTATTAATACAATTACTTTGACATTAAAAAAATAGTTCAAAATGAAGTTCAAAGTGTTAGAATTGGTTTCTGGGTGTCTTCAAGCTAGATACCACAGGATACGTTCAGAGGTCTCATAGAGTCTGTGTGTTAACAAATCAGAGCTGTTTTAACAGGGTGAAGGAAACCTACACTATATTAGCATGACTAAAAATGTTCCTGATTTTTCCTGAAATTCTGGAGTTTTTTTTAACCAAATGGGTCGATTTTGTAAATCACCCAGATCCATGGAAAAAATGTTAAGGGGGGTGTGTAGACCCAATAAAATGCGTAATGCCAGGTTCACACTACACAACTTTTTGAGTCGTCGGTCGTTGTGCATATGAGAGGGCAGTACAGCTGGCATGCAGGCTATGAGTGTGCAATGCAGCCGGCTATGATATAGACTATGAGTGCAGTACAGCCCTGCAGTGAGGTCGCAATCTAGGCCGTTCTACTTTTCGACAAATTCTTTGTGACACAATGATCACAGAAATTGATGAAAACACACGTGTCGAACCCCCTCGACCAATCAAATCCTTCACGTTCTTACAGAAATAAATGACAGTGTTCTTATAGGGCATGCTGTTACCCGCGAACATCGTCCCGTCATGTACCTGCTACAAGCGCCCATTGTCGTACGGGATATTCTTGTGACAGTAAATAAAGACATTCTTGCACTTCCTAAACTAACCAGCTCCCCCAAGCTGT
>BRDA01012800.1:0-26612 GCA_036984385.1 Crenuchus spilurus | reverse complement strand
TTCACTTAAAAAGGCTTGTAAACTTTTGAATTGAAAACGTACAGGACTTATTTCCAATAATCACCTCCTCTATGTCTTGTTTGCTAACATTTTTTTTGGAATGCTTGGTGTAACTCCTTTGAGCTAATTATACAAAAATAATGGACATAATTACTCCAAATTCAAAAATGCATCTTGCTCTGTTAAGCTGCAGCACACAAGCATATTATTCTGTAGCATATATTTTCTTTTTTTTCCTGAAGAAAGCTTTCGTGAATTTGGCTATCATTTTATCTACCATTCTATAATTTTTAAATCTTGCCATTACAATCAAAAATCGTTGTAAATGTAAAAACAAGTGAATCCTAAACTGAAGTTGACAACACTTGAGATGACTAAAGTAGGGCGCCTGCACGCCTTTATTCAAGATAAAAAGCCAACCTTTGCCTCTTTTTCAATATCTTTCTTCTTCAGGAAAGCAATTATATCAATCGTGTCCTTTTCGGTTCTGTACTGCTGATTCGTGAGCTCTTCGTTGGCTCTGGCTAGTCTGCGGGCAGCCTCGCGGTATTCCACCCGTGAACTTTCCGTCACCTCCAGTCTGGCCTCCCACAGGGCTGCGTTGGCTTTAGCTCTTTCTACATCAGACTCTTTATCTGATTTCAGCTCCTGTTTGCCTTCCTTCTTTCCCTTTCTAGATGAAGAAGATTGATAGATGTCAAAAGATGTTATAGGAGAACTGGGGGACACAGACAGAAGACATTTGCTAAGCTAACTCAGGTAGCTAGTCAGCTAACGTCAAGTTTAGCTATATTTAGCTAACAAATGAACTAGCTAGCTTTCTGCTCAGTATCAGTCAACTAAACGTAGCTTCATGTTTCGCTGTAAAAATCCCTTTCTCACCCTTTCCCTTTCTTCCCCTTCTTCTTCGGCATAGTTGT
Source organism: Crenuchus spilurus (assembly GCA_036984385.1). Taxonomy (NCBI): domain Eukaryota; kingdom Metazoa; phylum Chordata; class Actinopteri; order Characiformes; family Crenuchidae; genus Crenuchus; species Crenuchus spilurus. The sequence goes on along the minus strand of BRDA01012800.1, from coordinate 25,692 downwards.
GGTAATACTGAGACAACAGTGTACCAGCACGTCGTGTTTACATCTGTTACCATGCCGACAGTGAGAGGCGGAGACTCCATTTCTGCACTGGGTCTTCTTCATCGGACTGGACTTGTTTCCAAGTAAATAAGAAAATAGCTCGTGTTAATGTAATTCTGTGAAATGGCTGATTTAGGTGCCAGTTTAATCCTGAAGAACAGATCAAGAGCAGTGCAGTAGTTTGTTTCTTAAACATTCATCCCAAAGAACTGAAATATCAGAACAATACAGGTTCTTTTGTCACTATTCACAAAAAGTTAGGGATATTTGGCTTTCAGGAGAAATGTATTGTAAACGTTAAAAGTTCAGTGATACCATATCATGATAGCAGGGCATTTATGTGGAAGCATGCAACGGTGATGTCATCTCAAACTATTTATTGGAACAAAAGACATCAACAGTGGTGGGTAAACCCCAACAAAATGTCTCAATAACGTGTCATGTGCCCTTGAGCATCAATTACAGCTTGACGTCTCATGCTGTCCACAAGTCAATTTATTGTGGCATCCCACTCTTCTTGAAGGGCGGTCCTCAGGTCATTGAGGTTCTGGGGTACAGAGTTACAAGCCTCTACACGGTGACTCAGCTGATCTCATAGGTTTTATATGGGTTCAGGTCTGGAGAAAGTGCAGGCCACTCCATTTGAGATACCCCAGTTTCCAGCAGTCATTCCCTAATGATGTGACCTCGTTGAGCTGGAGCATTGTCATCCATGAAGATGAAATGAGGCCTGTGATGTTCATGCAGAGGCACAAAGACTGGATTAATTATGTTATTCAAGTAGTATGGGCTTGTCACTGTACCATTCATGAAGTGTACGGCAGTTCTGTATCAGCCAGACACATCTACCACCACCACCAAAGGCTTGTCTGGTGACAACAGTGACTGATGCATAGCGCTCTCCTTCATGTCTCCAACATCATTGGCGGCCATAATTTCTGCTTAGTGTGAATTGATTTTCATCACTGAACAGCCCTGAGGCCCACTGGTCCTTCATTCAGCATAAATGCTCCTTGGCCCATGTAAGACAATGATGCCTGTGCCTGGTGGTGTGATCAGGTGCCCATGCAGGTCATCTAGCACACAGACCACACTGAGGTAAACAGTTTTGAATGGTCTGATGTGACACTTGGGTGCCTCTCACCTCTCTCGTATGTGCCTGGAGTTGTGTGGCATTCATCATCTGGTTCCGCAGGGCACTGTTCACAATGAAGCGGTTGTCAGTGTACTTTGTACTTTATTTTGTATGTATAGAGATTAATAAATCTGGATGGATGCAGTCAGTGGAATCACAAAGCCATTAAGAGGTCTACAGGTCCAAGTAGAAGACAGGATATTCATGCAGTCAACAAGATCTATCTTGGGTAACTATCACACAATGTTCCATATATCTCACAGCAGTAAAATTACACAAAACATCATTCAGAATCAGAAATACTTTTTGATTCCAGGGAAATTACAAATTAACTTTTTTCAAAGCAGTGTTGCACCAAAAGAGGCTGAAATACAGTATCTCTCAAAAGTGAGTACACCCCTCACATTTCTGCAAATATTTTATTATATCTTTTCATGGGACAACACTATAGAAATGACATTTAATGTAACTTAAGAGTAATCAATGTACAGCTTGTATAGCAGTATACATTTACTGTCTTCTGAAATAACTAAACCAGGGGTGTCCAAACTTTTTTCACTGAGGGCCACATACATAAAAATATAGGAGGGGCTGGGCCACTTACTAGAAATTAGGTATATAGTCTTAACTTTAGTGTATTAAAGTTACAAAAATCAATTAAAAGTGGTCAAATATGTTATATTGCTAAATATAAAAGACAAAACTGCCTTCATCACAGCTTTCCATAAATGGACCTTTATTGATGATTTATGGACCAAAGGACATGGTTCCAGTAATCCATGTTCTTGGACTGCTTGTCTTCAGGAAACTGTTTGCTGGTTTTCTTGTGTGTCAGGTTCAGAAAAGGCTTCCTTCTGGGATGATGAGCATGCAGACTGAGTTGATGCAGTGTGTGGCGTATGGTCTGAACACTGACAGGCTGACCTATCACTTTTTCATCCTCTGCAACAGTGCTGCACTCACATGTCTCTTTTTTTAAGCTAACCTCTGGATATGATGGTCATTTGGGAAACAATTTGGAAAACTGCTTTATGACCATGGACACCGTGCTGTACCTCAGTTTCAGGGTGTTAGCAAACTTCTTATAGCCTAGGCCATCTTTGTGGAGGGCAACAATTCTATTTCTCACATCCTCAGAGGTCTTTGCCATGAGGTGCCATGTTGAGTATCCAGTGGCAAGTATGAGACAATTGTACCCAAAGCACCAAATTTGACAATGACACAATTTGCACATTTTCACTGTGAGGTGTATTCACTTGTGTCGCCAGATATTTGGACATTAATGGTCTTTTAGGAAGAAAGATATATTCAGGCTTTTGAGAACAAGTGCATCAGGAAGTTGCTGAAGATCTCATGGATGAAGATGAAGATCACTGAGCAAGTCTATGACATGCCAGAACTGAAAAGGAGTCGTTGATGCACGTTAAATCCCGCAAGTTGTGTTATTTCGGTCATGTGATGAGGCAGCACATGAGAGCATTGAAGGAAGTGTGATGACGGGACTTGTGTTATGACGTGGAAGACCAAGAATAACCTGGATGGATAACATCAAGACTGGATTATCAGGTGCTAGCCTGCTACAAGCAATGAGAGACAGATGGCATTGGAGAGAAGCGACTTGTCTATGCAGCCTACCATCGCGAAGATCGTAGCGTGTTCAGTTTATATATATATATATATATATATATATAGTCATATAGTCACATTCCAAAAAATAGAATATCATGGAAAAGTTGATTAATTTCCATAATTCTATTCAAAAAGTTAAACTTTCATAGATTATAGAATCAGGGCCCACAATTTAACCAATTTCAAGTATTTATTTGTTTATTTTCATATAATTTGGGCTTCCAGCTCATAAAACCCATGAAAACAGGATTTAAAAAAATTAGAATAGTGTGGGGCACATGTGTCAAAGTCCAGTCCTGGAGGGCCAGATTCCTGTAGAGTTTTATGAACTTCCTGATCAAACACACCTGATTCAGCTCAGCAGGTAATGAGCAGGTTTAATTGTAGGGTCAGACCAGAGAAATCACCAAACCAGCAAAGTTTGACACCCCTGGTGTGGGGAAATCAGCCCATATTTTGCAGGGCATGAATGTTTTAAACTGAGTGCGACACACTAATCATCTACTAAACTCAAAGCACCTACACAGGTTTCCCCAGGTGTCATTAAATTGCTTCAGTTTGGTTCATTTGTCTCAGTTCAATATGGGGAAGACTGCAGACATAAACATATCAATGGAAAGTCTAGTGAAAGGACAAAATGTGGCAGGACAAGATGCACAGCAAAAGAGATGACTGTGGGCTTCAGTGGATTATCAAAAAGAGAAGATTCAAGAATCTGGCAGAGATCCAGAAAAAGTGAAATGATGCACGAGTCACAGCTTCAAAAACTACCACATTCAGAGGCATCTGTGAGATGGGCTACAACTGTCGGGTTCCTTGGGTCAAGCCACTTCTGAACCTGAGCCAACGCCAGTGGTCCAAAGTCCTCTTTTCTGATGAAAGGTAAGTGTGCCTTTCATTTGGGAATCAAGGTCATCACAGTGCTTGACTGACCAGCCAACTCGCCAGATCTAAACCCCATTGAGAATCTATGGGGTATTCTCAAGAGGAAAATGAGGGCCACCAGACCCAACAACAAAGAAGAGCTGACAGCAAGCATCAATGTAATCTGGGCTTCCATAACTCCCAGGCAATGCCACAGGCTGATTGCCTCAATGCCACATCACACCCAACCAAGTATTGAAGTTTTGAAAGTACCATATTTTGATTGATTTGATGTGATCATTTTTTTTCTGCAAAAACTGAGAAGTAGTGTGGGCTGATTTCCCCACAGTATTCAAATTTTTTGACATCCTGTTTTCATGGGTTTTATGAGCTGGAAGCCCAAATTATGTGAAAATAAACAAATAAATACTTGAAATCGCTTAAATTGTGGGCCCTGAATCTATAATCTATGAAGTTTAACTTTTTGAATGGAAGTATGGAAATTAATAAACTTCTATATTATATTCTAATGTTTTGGAATGGGTATATATATATATATATAAAAAATATACTTAACTAGATAAGTAATTGAATGCAAGTTGAATGCAAGGTAAGCATCTACAATGCGCTTAGATAAAGTGTTACCCTTCCTTCTTTTGTTTTCTTAGCCTTGCGGCAATGACGCATGACCAGTCTCTGTTTTTCAAAGGATAAAGAACTGAAGGTTATTTGAAAAAAATTGGTGGGAAGAAGAACTGGGCGCATTTCTTTGTTGTCCTGAGGGGAACTCAGCATGGATGATTGACAGATTAAGACGTCGTGCAAAATGTAACTTTAACTAAAGATTACATAAGCTGCGGACTAGCCACAAAAGTTAAACAAAATTGCAGTTGACTTAGCATTCTCAGAAAGCCAAGCCCTCTGAAAAACAATGTAAACTTAGCGCAGAACATCATTTTGGATCCATCCAGCACCACCCTGGCATTGACTGCTTGCACCGAAGCCATTTGCCGGCATCCAAACTACTCATTTCTCTACAAGCGCTCATTTCTGATGTAACTGGAAGATGTCCACAGAACATTCCAAAAGCAGAAAAAGCCAAAGGAGCATATGGCAAAATTTTAAGGTGGAGCTACTGTAAACTTATAGGGGATAAAGCTCTAGCTCCGTGTATGCTGTTAAGCAACTAAATTTAAAGCTAATTGCTATGACAGTCCAAAGTATCCCATCCCCCAAGCCCCGTTCTCCCTATAGAAATAACCGTGAAAGTTTTCAAGCTGTCATTATCACTGAAATTATAATTACAAGGCTATGGTCTCTTCAATGGGAGTTGTTGGGCAGGACACCCACAAACATGGAATTCCTGTGGCTGACTATGTAGTATATTTATAATGAGTTTCCAGCCCTGGGAGGATCAGCTTACACAGCAAGGAAGACACCTTAAATGGAAGAAAGACTTTTGTGTAATTTAAATCATTATTGTGAAAGAATTCATGATGGCCCAAGTTGTAGCAATGCATTGTCAGAGATCTTTGAATGACATGCACTTTTTCACAATGCCAAAGAATATGGCTTCTGTAATTTTCTATTACATAGAAACTATAAGCCTTCAGTCAATGCATCACATCCCCGTAGGCTAATTCTAACAGAGCATCCCTTCTAAATACACTAGTTTTTCTTTCATAACACAGGAATGGTGTGATTAAGGAATACTCACAATATGTAATTTGTCGAGGATAAAAAGACATTAAGGGCCTGATTTACCAACTATAGCCCATGTTGAAATAGGATATGCAATTTGAACACATGAGTCATGTGTCATGACAAATACATTGCCAAATCACTGGCCTAGTTACTTTTTTTTTTTTTTTGCACAAATGAGCAGATTTTGCACCATTTTGCCACGTTTTGTTTTTTTATGACTATATTAGCTTAATTTGGTTTCTTATTGCTCACATATTTTTTAAATATATTTAAGTATTATTCCATTGTTTTCAGAGTGTTTAGTTTCACTGTAATGTGGATTACAGGATGCTGATCATGATGGTTGGGCAACAAATTATTTCAAATTGTCATTGCTCCACTGTGGCAAAACAGTTGTCAGTCCTGAAAGTCTAAATGGGTTTTAAACTGGTCCTTCTTTGACTCCATCACCCCAGCTCCTTTTTCATCACATCAGTTAGATAATATACTGTAATTGCTTTGCTTCATGTTGTAAACACAATTTATGATGTATTGTGAGCATCCATGGATGTACAGAGTGCTTTGTCAGTAATTGTGTGCAGTTAGGCACTCACATAATTATGTGTATGCTTCATCTTAAGTCTGTGTCAGGAAAACAGGGCAAGTGACTGCAGCCAAACCTAGTCACTATGAGGTCTTATATCATATACTGTAAGACAGGCTGTTGTAGGGAACCACAAGAATAGTCTTCATAGACAGGATACAATGATTCTTTATAAGAGAGTGGGTGCATTTTCATGTCAGTCAGTCAGCCATTTTTGATGGAATGGATCGCCAAAATTACATTTAATTTCTTTCTTTACCCAAATGCGGTTGATCAACTAAGACACATTTGTCCAAACTGTGCCCTTTTACTTTCACGTTGGAGCTAATGTTGTTTTGTTAAGTCATTTTACGTTGATGCTAACATAGTCTTACTTTGGCTACTAGCTACCATACTTTGTAATAGCTACCCTACTTTGACAACAAAGGTTCATCTGAATAACGTACCAAACTACCCAATCATAGACTGTTGTTTTTACATGATATGAGGGGCAGATGATTAGTGTTACAGCAAAAACAGACCCACATGCAACACATTTATATTCAGTGGGAATCATACAAGGATAACTTATTCAAGAGCTACTAGCTGGTTCAAAGAAATCTCTTTTAGGTATGTTATGCTAGAAACATCACAAAAGTGTTTACATTCAGGGGTTGTATCAAAAAGGTTCCATATGTCATTCCATATAAAAGCAACTGCTTGTGAGTACGCCAGTGCAGATAGGCAGTAACAGGTTTTTCATCCACAAGGTTTTTGTGAATTTTGAAAATGTAATAAAAAAAAAAAAAACTGAATGTACGAGCCGAATATTAAAAACAACCACATATGATGAGTTTGTACACAAGGACAATGTGGAAAAGTTAGAATATTGCTAAGGGGGGATGGAAAAGGTTTTTCTAATAAACCATGACTAATAAAGAGTCACATGATCCCAGTTCACCTGATTAGACCAAAACAATGGTTTGCTATGTTTATGTTCTCAGATATAAGGTGGATGTTTTTGGGGTAACATGGACATTTCAGCTCACATGATGGGGGCGACGACTTGTTCTGCTCAACATCTCTGAGTAACACACCCCTGCAGTGATGGCAAATGGTTATGAAGAGAGTGCTGCTCAGAGAAAAAGCTGGGTTCATTTTACATATATCCGCATGTGAAATATTTGAATAGAAACTCAACTAGAGATACATCTGTGGGAGAAGCATCTCTGAGGGCTGACGTAGCTAAAAAATAATGGTCTATCATAGTGGTCAACAGTGCTACATCAAAAAACTTGAATATTGTGAAGAAGTTCATTGTTCGTAAGTTAATTCAAAAAGGTAAACGGTCATATTTTATATTCCATTCATGTAAAGTGATATTTCAGGTCTTTGTTGTTTTACTGTTCATGAGTTTGGCTTATATATCATGTAAATCCAGAAACTTAATAAAATTAAAATTATTAGAATATTTAATTTAGAGTTTGAATAAATTAGCATTAATATATATTTTAAGTTTATCTTTTTGAAATAAATTATATCAAATAGTGTTTATATATATATATATATATATATATATATATATATATATATATATATATATAAACACAAATATAACAAATTAACTGTTTTATAGTTTTTTTTTTTGACATTGTAACTTTGACATATCTTTTGATATTTAATTTTTTTTTAAATACACTTACTATATTGACCTCATAGCTCCAGTGTAAATCTAAAGAAGCAAATTTTGGAGAAATTATATTCCTTGGCCAGTCTGTTAAGTGTAAGGTGAAAATGGTAAATCTGATATTTCAGTGAACAATTCCTTTAATTTTGCACAGTACTGTTTCCATGACATGGGCAGGAGTATCCTCTTAAATTGTCAGAAGTCAATAAGAGGTCCAGCACATGCATGCTTGGCAAGGGAGAAAAGACCATAATGGGGTACCACAGGATTTGAAAAAAGGAGTGAAAGAGGAAAGAAAGTGTAATATTTTTAGGTCTAAATTACAACGTTGGAACAGTTGCTCTGCTCAGCCGAGTGGCCCGGGCTTGGAATGGCATGATGGGAGCTCAAAGAGGGCCAAACTCCACCCTTACTCCACCTCTCCCTCAATCCCTCTGTCTCTCCCTCCCTCTTCTGCCCTCTCCATGGCCCTCCTTCCCTCACTAAATCCCCAGACTGGCATCCCTCTTGGTCCATTGCAGCTCTTCACTCTCCTCAGTTCACCGTCACACGGGGCAGAGCCGGTTCATGGGAGCATTCTGAAGCCACATCGTGTGGTGAACCGCGTTCATTTGTTGCGAGAAAAGAGGATGCAAGTGGTGGTGAGCCAGCCAAATGCTATAGAGTCCTGTGAAACAATTAATTTAGCAATGTGTGGAGAAAACCCCACTCTAAAATGTACAAGTTCATATGAGGTCTCCTTGCCTGCAGCACCGCACCACAGCTCCTAGCATGCTTACGCCTCAAAGCAAATGAAGAAAATGTTACGGGAGCTAAAAAGATGGTTAAAGCAGTTTTTTTTCCAAGCAGAACACCTACTTAAATAAGAGAGTGTGACCGCTCATAGTTCACATGCTTTCTCTTTAAGTAAGCCTGAAGATATTTTCTCCTCTTGCTGAAAATACTGTGGTTGTGCAGTCAGAGATGAGTGGGAGGTAGATCATTTTTACACATGCTTTTAGCTCCTTATGCCAATTCCAAGCAGCATGCACACTAAGACAATATGAATACGGGGTTTTATTAAATATTTTTGATTTATTTTTCAAGAAGAGTTCATTCTTCCATTTATTTCAGACATTTGTCCTCAGATATCCTTATTACAGGATATTCTTATGCGTCTGAAGCAAAACTTTTTCAATATAGGGAGTGACATCAACACAGACACACAATTTCATGGTCTGCAAGATGTCAGGTGGCAAATAAGACATCACAAGTAACCCCCGTGTCCCACAATTACTCACATCTGTGCTCAGTCTTTTCACTTAAGCACTTTCAGTGCTCCAGCTTTAATGATTATAGTGCAATTTTATACCCTCACCACAAAGTCACACAATAAATTAGATAATGTCTATGTTGCTTTACTCTCCTTTTTTAAACAAAGCAGAAAGGAAAAAGCCCACATTTAGAAGTTATGAGATGAATAATAAACTCTCATTTAGCTGTGTCTCATTTAGCTGTGTCTCATTTAGCTGTCTGTGTAATGTAACGTGACACCCTAAGAAGCAATTTCTGAATCTTTACTGGTTGATTCGTGATACCTCTGCTATTTGTGGAGAAGGAAGCTGACTTTAATTAATTGAGAGATTGCAAGTGGAGGCTGAAGTGGTTGTCAGGAGAGAAAGCAGTGGTTAAGTAACAAAACTGACTGCAAGTAGCAAGTAAGACTGTAAGTTTTAATTAAGTACAGCAATAAAACGTATTTTAAGAGCAATGCTCCTCGTCTCAGTACTCCAACCTGTTTTGAAGTCTTAATATATACTTCTTTTTCTTTTTTAGGAGTCTTTCTAGCTGCCTCTAAGCCACTTCAGATGATGGCGCTGAGGGCTGGTGGGGGTATTTGCCCGTTGAAACCTCTTGCCAATAATTGAGGAGAAAGAAACTTTGCTGCTTAGCAGGTATTCCAGACCCATTCTTTGGTAGGGAGGGGAAGAGATGATGGGGGGATGGCTCCTAGAGGACCTGAGATGGAAAGGCTCAGGATTGGTGGATGGCTTTGCTTGGTGTGGCCCCCTGCCAAGCCCTTATGTCTTTATATACTGTTAACAGATGACCATCCAGTCTTGAGTGTGTCTGTCTTCACTTCTCTCTGTCCCTCTTTTCTCCTGCTCTCCTACACTCCTCTTCTGCTGATCTTCATTCATTTCTACACACTCCTTAGCCTTCTGAGTAAGAGCAGGCAAAAATCCCCACACTTCTTCCTTCAAAAATTTAGCAACTTAATAAACACTCCGGTCTTCAGTTTCTGAGTGTGCCGGCTTGTGAAACCATGCCACAGCAGATGTTGCTCCTGTCGGTGGTTTCCATGTGGCTTTTGGCTGGGTTCTTCCTCACAGACGCAACATACCTTAGCCAACATGTGTACAACCTTCGCCACCGCATTTACAACCATCGTGCCAGCAACATGGACAACAGGTTGCCACCAGAGATACCCTCCGAGATGCCTGTTGTGGTTCAGCCGCCTCACCCCTTCAACTATAGCCGCACCTTCTATGGAATCATGTTTGATGCAGGCAGCACCGGCACCCGCATCCACATCTACAAGTTCATTCAAAAGGACCCAGGTAAGTTCTTGCTTTTTTTGCTGAGTATATCCTTTACTGACCATGGCTGTATGTAGATTGCTCTCAGCTTGTATACAGGTAAGTCTCTGTCAGTCTTTTCAGCCATGGTCTTTGAATATTCCATGCTCCAGGTGCTCCATTATTCCAATCCTAAGTAACATCCTTTCTCATGATACAGCATTACAGCATGAACTCAGAGTGATCCTGTAGTCCCGCCTTGTAGTCTTGGATGACTCCTCTCTCTTACTCACTCTCTCTCTCTCTCTCTCTTTCACACAAACTCACACTTACACTCTTTGTACACAAACCTGGTGTTCTCTCCTTGCAGTATCTGGGTTTGCTGCAACCTCGTTCACTCTCTTGTGCTAAGACAAATATAAAAATCTGAGTGGGAAGAAAAAGAAATCTGTGCAAGTGGAGAAACCGAGAGATAGTTTGCACCGGTGAGACGTTGTGTCATAATCATTAAAAGGAAAGTAAGCAAATTTGTGGGTTGGACTGATAATGCAATAATCATTTCTTGAAACGTCCAGGACATGAAGACGTGGCCTCATCCCGTGATATAAACTCTGAGTCCAAAGAAACTGCTAATTTGCCTGTCTGGAAAAATCTTGGTGGTCGTCATTTGTGGCCAGTCCACAATGGCCAAACGTCTAAGCACAGGCACAATAGGCTCGTACGAGTTGAAAAAACGATTCAAGCCATACTGAATGTGCAGTTTCTTTTGACAAATGTGTCCAATTGTTTCAACTGACAATTGTGTCTGTTTTCTCCAACAGCTGGACTGCCTGTGCTTGACAATGAGATGTACCATGCAGTGAAGCCAGGACTGTCTGCATATGCCGATAACCCTGAAGTGGTAAGCCCATAATGTTCTGATTATATTATCATATTATTAGGGAAAATAGATTGTGATTACATAAGAACTGCTCCAATAGTTTCCCCAAAGTATAGACAGAAAAACTGTGCAAGTTCTTTTTTTTTGTAATTTGTTTACCCTAAAGCATCCCCTAATAATAAAATGGTCAGCATTGCTGTACTTGTGGTATGGAAAGTGAATTCCCGACTGTCCAGCAATGCATCGTTTCATTCTGTGACCACACAGTTATTTTCATAGCAGCATATGTACTTTTCCAATTTGCACAGGCTCGTTCACTGTAAACCAGATTACTGTTGGGCAACTGTTGGGTTAGTTCTCACTCAGTCTTTGGACCGTCAATAAAGCACTTGCCCGATGGGGTCATTCGTAGCTGTTGACTTTGACTTGTTTGGTGTTGCTTTGTGATTACTAATTCTACCTCCACATTCTTCCAAGTGATGTACCTAACATTGATCTTGTTCTTTAGGGTGGGGACACCATCAGGCAGCTTCTGAAGGTGGCCAAAAAAACAGTACCTAAAGAGGAGTGGTTTCATACTCCTGTGGTCTTGAAAGCCACCGCTGGCCTGAGGTTGCTGCCAGAAGAGAAAGCTAAAGCACTGCTGGAAGAGGTGAGCCAAAGCTCTCTCATTCTCTCTCTTTCACTCACTCACTCTGACTTTTTCTCCATCCCTCCTTACCTCAGACAGTTTGGTGGAGAAAGCAAACACTCTGCCAAAAGACAGAGAGATGTTAACCACATTGTGTGCAAGACAGAGGAAAAGAAAAAGAGTAGGAAAGAGAAGGAGAGAAAAAGAGAAGCAGCTATTGCATAAAAAGCAGCTGTTCTGAGACTGTCTGGAGCAGAGGGGGCTTGCCTGGCTTTTGAATTATTGTATTTTTGTGCCACCACAACAACCACAGTTGTGGTTTCAAACTGCCCCAGTTACAGACAACTTTGCCCAAGATTGATTCAGCGCACTTCCTTCAGACTCCAGATAAAAGGGACTGGTTTAACTCAAGGGTTGTATTTTCCCTTGACATATTCCAGTATACAAATCATAGAAATACATCATAAACACTTGAGATTTCATTGTGTTGTATTGGTTGTTGTCCAGAACTGAAGGTTGTGCTCATTTCAACTGCACTTTATGCTTTGTTTGTATCTACAGGTCAAAGAAGTATTTGATGAGTCTCCTTTCTTTGTACCACACAACAGTGTCTCTATTATGAATGGCACAAATGAAGGTAACTTAATTGCTCATAAAACTCTTACATTTTAAATTCCAATATACTTTAACAAATGCTTGAGTGTAACCCGTAATGTGACTTGTAATTGCTGACTTGTGACCCCACTCTTTACCATGAAGACCTTAATGAAGTATAATTAAATAATTCTCCACATCCTTTTTCTCATTTGGGTAGGCATAATTTTTGATTGAGAGCTCATATGTACAAGTCATTGCCTGTTTTATGAGCTGTGAGTAATATCACATCTCAGACATGTCTGATTACCTGGGCTGGTCCCTGGTGGCCTTCAAAATCAGGACACTTTTTTATGAAATGAGATCTGACCCTAATGAAGAAACATGCAACGCATATACTTCGCATCAGTCTGAGCACACTGGCAGAGCTTAAAACCACTAATAGCATGTGGCAGAGTTATGGCAATGACTCAACAGTGGCCCCAAGTCCTAAAGAAGGGTGTGGGTTGGCAGCATCAAAATTTCAAGTCTGTATAATATAGCATCTACAGCTCTATTGTTACTTTCAAATCAGTACTCAACACTCATTACATAAATTGGACTCAGTTTTAGTAGCTGATTACATACTCATTCTAGTAAGATGTTTCTCTTTGAAGTTGAGAATGTGGTTGAAACTCAGTGAGAGTGAGTTGATGCATCGATCAAGGATGCTGTTAATTAGCTTAATTTAAAATGCGACACTATCTAAATGTTCTCCTTTTCTCAACAGGAGTGTTGGCATGGGTCACAGTGAACTTCTTGACAGGTTTGTATTACTCCTGTGTGCTAAAGTTATGTCCATGATGGCTAATGGTCAGTGGTTGCTGTGGGTTCCTACAGCCCATGACTCAGCCCCCACCATCTGCCTCTGACAGCCTCTACTGACCCTTTAGATATTTTAAGGAAGGCTGCTTCAGAACAGATGTAATTTAAGTACAAAACACATAAACAAAAGGCTTTGTCTCCTCTGTGGCTAACCAAAATCCACATACTACGAGAGGTCTTACAAATATAATCTGTTTTTACTGTAACGTCTATTGCATAAGTCAAAATCAGCTTAATACTGACAGGTGTCTAACGTTAAATTTATTGATAACCACGTTAGCATATAATGCAACTCTTTTAAATAGCTAATAAGTAGCTAACTATGTCTATATACAAAAAAGTGGTCAAGTAGATGTATTTACATTAGAGTCAATTTTTATAAAATTTTGCTGTATTTTGTGTGTTATAGGTCACCTGTATGCTAAAACCAGAAGGACTGTGGGTATCTTGGATCTGGGTGGAGGCTCAACTCAAATTACATTCCTCCCAAAATCAAAGGTAGGTCAATAGTCAACAGATGTATTATAATAACAAGAAAGGGAAGTTAAATAATGCAGTTTTTGATATCGTGGCACCGTTCTTTTCTGCCTTGCAGAACACTGTATTGACTGCTCCTCCTAATTACATTGCCCGCATTGACATGTTCAACAGCACGTATGAACTTTATACTCACAGGTATGCTACTGAAGCCCTTTATAATGAAATGTCTCACATTAAACAGCTTTTATATATATATATATATATATATATATATAATATTTTAACCTTATATTTGCCTTATATAGCTACCTGGGAAATGGACTCATAGCAGCCCGATTGGCAACTCTTGGGGCACTTGGTGCAGATGGTAAATTTATTTATTTATTTTTTTTAAAGAACGTTACTTATTTGCATTTAAATGACATTTCCAAGACTCTCTTGTGGTTAAAATAGCATATCCTTCTCCTCCAGGTCTTGACTGGAAGGTTTTCACAAGTTCTTGCTTACCAAAGAAGTTCAGAGAAGATTGGACCTTTGGTGGGATCACGTACAAAGTCAGCGGAATCCCAGATGGTAAGAGCTTAATGTGGTGCGCAATTTCCACAACAAAAATATAAATAAATGTCAAAGCTTAGGTGCTCAGGCATCTAATGCAGTAACAATTTAAAAGACTAAAGGGATTACATTGTGTTGTTCCAAAGTTACACGAAATGAGTGACTGATTACACAAGGCTGAATAAAACTGACTTTAAGACGTTAATCTGACAGTGCTTTAGTGAGGGCGTTATTGTGGAATTGTGAAGCCAAACAGCATTGCAGCGTCTTGCCCGTTTCATGTAATTGTCTACCTCTTAGCAGGCGTTTGAACAGTAATAATACTGTAAACATTGTATTTAAGTGAAGGGAAAATTGGTAGTTGAGTCCTCAAATGATATAACACTCCCTTACCGCAGCTATATAGCCAAAAGAAACTGGTTTAGTCACACGCTTGGGAGATTGCCATTTACACAGCTACCAGCTTGATCTTGATAGGGAATGGCCAACAGAGGGGTACTCCACTAAGTGGAACCATGATCAGTACATGGTTTCCTGCTGCTAGACATGAGCCAGCTCATTTCGGTATGTGCGAAAGCAGTCTATTTGCAGCTACATGAGGGGAAACCTCTCCCCTGAAACATTTGTGGTGAACTCTTAAGGGAACAGGCCAACATTTTTCCTACGAAACCTCTTTTTTTCAGGGTTCACAGTTTTTTGTTAATGATTCTGGTGGTTTTCTTGTGAAATATGTGGTACTGAATTAAGAAACCACCCTCCCACATGCTTCCCTAGGGCATACAATGAGACAGAAAATGTATTTTAGAAGCAAAATGCATGTCGTAATAACCTACCTGCTACAAGGTTGTTTGAGTGTTGTGGGTAGTGATGCATTTCTACTCATCATTGCATCCCATCAGCTTTCCACAGGCCTGGGAACACAGGTAACTGAACCTAATAGAACCACAAGAGTTACCGTCAGGGTAAATGATAGGTAAAAATATTCATTGAAATATAGAAAGAAACAACTCTTAAAACTAAAAAGTTTTTTTCATTTTTAATTTTTTTCTTTTTGCCAAACCTCCGTCTACAAATGTGTATACTCAAGATACTGGACGTCATATATGAACTAAGAGATAAACAGCAGATCTCATTACGTTTTGCATCCACAGGTTATGCAGGGTACAAGCTGTGCTATTATGAAGTGATGCGGGTGGTGAAAGGTATCATCCACCAGCCCTTTGAAGTGAAGGGAAACAGCATTTTCTATGCCTTCTCCTACTACTATGACAGAGCTGTGGAGTCTGGCCTTATTGGTAAGAAGTGCTATTTTGTTTTTGACTTAGTAACACTGTTCATTTGTAGGCAGTGCAGTGTTCACATGATCATTAAATAACTTTGTTTTTCTCTTCTAGATGGCTCTCGAGGTGGTGTTGTGGAGGTCCGAGATTTCAAGAAGAGAGCCAAGGAAGGTAAGACGCCAGACTTTGGATGTTTTCTCTCACTTATAATTCCATGCGGGTCAAAATCTTTGCCACACACACTGTACAAACATAAACTCTCGGTGCTTATTTGCATTTGAGGCTCCCGACAATCGCACAGGCTTCACAAAATGACAGCTCCACCACCACATAAACACACCCTGTTCCTCTCCCACACAAATACCTGTCTCTGTGTGTTTTCCTGCCTCTGCATCTCTGCAGCCTGCTAGCTTGGCACTTTTAGTGCCCTGTGAACATGGCTGAGTTATGCAATTTCTCAAATAGAATAATATCTAGCTGCTGCATGCATTAGCTGAGAAATTACGTTTAGCACAGGCTTCCAAAACACAGCCTGACACCTGAGATTGATTCATGACTTTTGGCTCATTAGTCAAATCACGTCGAGTACTAGGTGTCACTGAAGTGCCAGATTTATCAGGAGGAGGAATGAGTCTTATGTAAGGCTTTTATTTGTGTAGTGAGAACAGTGTCGCGTAGTCTCGATGAGCCACTTTTGGCACTTGAGGCATCCTTGGCAACAGGCTTTTCTCTTTCGCTGGGATAGTCTCATTGCCCAATATCTAAGACTTCACAGCATGCCCCGTACGAGAACACTTGGCAAACTGTAACAGCTAGCTCCTTGTGGCTTGACACAATGTTAGAACATGCGCTGGCTAAGGCATGAAACAATTCCTTAGCAGAATGAGCTAAGCAATGAAAAAAAGCACTGAATGGACCTTCTTTTCACACAATGGTGCAAAAAGGTTTGTAACAAATGTGAATTATTCTACCAGTTTCATGCAGTTCTTCCCAAACTCCCAAAATTTAAAAAACAAAACATAAGCAATTTTACTGCTAAATAGAAGTGACCCAGTACTATTGATCAATATTTGAGTAAACTATCTTTGTCTTTTATGAAGTTTGCAACAAGATGACCAAATACCGCCAAATCAGTCCTTTCTTGTGTATGGACATGACCTACATCACTTGTCTTCTGAAAGAGGGATTCGGCTTTAAGGACAGCACTGTACTGCAGGTGGGTATTTCCTGCTGATAATGACACTATAACTATTTTGCTGAGCAGTTGTGAGTAATGAGTTGTCCAAATTATCATTGTTTGCTAGAAATGTGCTCAGTAGATGGCTATTTGTGGCTTTGAATGGCAGTAAGGTAAGCTAATTTAGGCACCATAATGATAATTACGTATAATCTGCTTATTTACCTCCCACAGCTTGCTAAAAAGGTGAACAATGTAGAAACGAGTTGGGCTTTAGGGGCCACGTTCGATCATTTCCACAACCTGAACATTCACTAAGGCCTGCAGACTTATGGTTGCAGCTGCGCAGAGAAACAGTCAAAGCGGGGAACCTCGCCTACACCCCAAAATCATTCCTCGCCAGGTTGGAACCAGCCCTGCACTGCAGCTTCTAAACACCATTCCCTCCTTCTTCACTGCCATGCAAACACAGAAAAGAACTGTCCACAAAGAAATCACTATATTTTTGTAAAGATGGCCAGGCCAACCTGCTATTTCTACTGTATGTTTAACCCATGATTAGTTTATTTTTGTAACTCGCGCGTTTACATTTTTCTCTCCACTTTTTCGCCTCACCTGAGGCGCTGCCTGTCTATTTTGGCAGTCTTTGAATTTGTGATGTGTAGTTAGGTTTAATGTAACTATTCATAGCTGTTCAAGGACTTTGGCTCGTGCTGTGGGGCAGAATTAGGATGCAGTGGGATATTTGCAATAAGGGGAAAAAGCGCCATTAAGGCAGTGAGTTAAAGTTCCCTGAATGCTTTACATTTTCCATTACTATACTGTATATTTCAGTTAGTACTTGGTAGTAGTATATTTGCACAATCAACTAGTACTCAGCAATAAAAATGAAATTCATTTATTAGATTTTAGTAGATCAAACCCCCTCAAGCACATAACACTTTGAGTGTAGTTGGTATTGCTGCAGCAGTTTGTTTCATGATTATAATAAGAATTGTTTTATACAACAGCTTTTCTTATTGTTGGAAAGGTTCTTACTCTCAGTATGCAGAAGTGGAATCAGAGGAAAACAGGTACAAAACAGATTTAGAGGTTAATCATCCTGTCATTGAAAGTACATGAATGCTGTTGGATGTATTTATGTATGTATGTATTTATGTATGTCTGTATATTGAGGAGCTTTGCTGTTTACACGTTGGAATGGAACATCTAGTGCCACAACAGGAATGCTGCAGATATTTTGGAAATACAAGTATGATTTTGAGACAGCCAAATTGTCAAGGCATTGCAGTTTTGTCTTATTCATAAATACTCAGGTTTTTACCTTAACAACAGCATCATCCAGTGATGTTAGTACACTGTTTGCTTCACATTATATTAGTCCAATTACATGTAAACCCCTGAAGATAACCTAAAGACCTCCATGGGAACATTTGTAAAAAACAAACATACAAAAAAAAAAGACTTTTTGCTCAATGCACTTACTATGACAGGTGCCTTTTGTGAATTATTGTGTATATATTTATTACGTAATGACATACCTATGTGCATAACTATGCAAATTAAGTTTATTTACTTGTATCTATCCATGATTGTTTCAACAAACTAGTCTTACTATATATATATATATATATATATATATGTACATGAACTATTACTGTATATATCAATCATGATCATCTGTTTTTGTAACAATTATAACCATGTACTGCTTTCCTTTTGTTGCTTTTTGAAAAAGATCAAAGATCTACAGGAAATGTAAAACCTTATAATGACAGATAAAAGACCAGTAAATGCTATAAATATGCTTTCAAACTGTTTGTGTTGTGTATGAAATAATTATGTACATGTATAATGTCAATAAAAATGTTAAAACTAATTTGCAGACTTCTTCTCAACCTACTCACAACTCTTTATTACATGGAATATATGTGTATACACAAGTATATGTATGAACTATTGTGAAAATATCCACAATTAGCAGCTCTTTCATATGAACATCATCTGCTAAGTTCAACCCTGATCTGTAAAAAAAACTGAATTCGGTATGAAGCCTGAAGACTATTTTAGCAGATTATTAAATGTTCTATGAATAGAATAGCTTTTAAAATGTTTTGTTGAAGCACCTTTCGATTTTATGAGAGTATTCAGTCTTTCTGAGTATCACATATTGAATAGACAATCTTTGCCCACTTTTTTGCCCACTCCAAGATTGTGAGGGCATCTCCTGTGCACAGCCTTATTCAGATCTCCACACTCATTTTCAGTTGGATTCAGGTCTGGGCTCTAGCTGGGCTATTCCAAAATCATCTTCTTGTTGATGTGCTTTGAGTCTTCGTCATGCTGAAGTAGAGGCCTCAAGATTTTGTGCGAAAGTTGAATAAAAACTGGATCTGTTCACAATTCCTTCAACCTTGATTAGCCCGTTTCAGCTGATGCAAAATAGCTCCAAAGAATAAATGTTGCCACCACCATACTTCACTGTGGGTATGGTGTTCTTTTGGTGATGATTTTGGTGTTTTTGTACCAAACATACCTTTTGGAATTATGGCCAAGAGGTTCAACCTTGGTCTCATCAGACCATAAAACATTTTCCCACATGCTTTGGAAAACTTGTAGCGTACTTTGGATGTTTTTCTTTGCCTCTGTATTGGCACCCTACCCCAGTCATACTAAGAATACAGCAGATTGTTGTCACCTGTAGTACACAACTAGTACTTTCCAGAAGTTCCTGTAGCTCCTTTAAATGTTGCTGAAGGCCTCTTGGAAGCCTCCAGGACTTTTTTTCTTGTCTATTCTTCAATTTTGAAGGGCAATCCAGTTCTTGGTAATGTCACCGTTGTGCCATATTTTATCGACTTGTTGATGATCATCTTCACTGTGTTCCATGGTATAGCTAATGCCTTGAAATTTCTTGTACCCTTCTGCTGACCATTTATATTTCAACAATGAGATCACTTTGATAATTTGTAAGCTCTTTGCAGACCATGCCTTTTTCTGTAAGATGCAACTAAAGTCTTATTTGGATTGGAATATTCAATCCAAAAAATACCATATTTTGGCACTGGAAACTAGCTTTGGTAACATGGAACGTCACCGTGCTGGTCTGAGATGGAAAGATATGGGCTACATATAGTTGGCCTAACATCCACACACAGTAAGGGCCCTGGTATCAGACTTCATGACATGGGTTGTTTACGCTCTTACTTTGGAAGCCTCAATGGGAGAAAGCCCACAGGAGGGTGTGGGCACAGCCTCTCTAAGATTGCAAGTTTTGGGGAGGAAAACATTGACTTTTGTTTATGCTTATGCACCAAAAAGCAGTGCAAAGTATTCAGCCATCTAGGAGAAGGTGGGGAAGGTATTTAAAAAAAGTGCTTCCTATGGACTCCAAAGTCTTACTGGGGGATTTTCAATGCTCAAGTGGGGGATAACAGAGTTACATGGAGGGGAGTGATTGGGAAGAATGGCCATCCCAATCTTAACCTGAATGGTATTGTTACTGGATTTAATTTGTCCATAACAAAAACCATGTTCAAGCACAAGGCGTTTCATAGGTGTACTTGGTACCATCTCACCTTGGCCAAAGATTGATAACTAATTTTATGATTGTTTCATCAGAAGCCATTTGTGCTGAATACTCTGGTATAGAGAGTGGCAGAGCTGTCAACTGGTCACTACTTGGTGGGGAGTTGGATTTGGTACATTGTGCAGCCAAAGAAACCAGGTAAATCCAGGAGATCCTTCAAGGTGGCATTGGAAAATCTGGCAGAGGCTTCAGTGAGGGACAAATTTGACTCCCACCTAATGATTTTTCATCAATTGCTGTGTGAGAATAAGAACATAAGAGTTTGAATGGACCAAATGGAAATCCTCAATCGTAGATGCAGCAGCCAAAACCTGTAGTTAGAAGGTAGTTGGTGCCTGTCAGGGCAGCATTTTTAGGACCTGTTTGTGAACACCAGAGGTCAGGGAGGCCGGCAAGTTGAAGAAGGCTTACAGGTTAGTGCTCTCTGTTGGGCATGCAAACAGAAGTGAAAGTTTGGGCATGTTAGAAGTTTGATGAAGTTATGGATAAAGACTACTGGATGGCATCAATTGGCAAAGGGGGATCTCCGGAGGGGGAGAGTTTTTTTTTAGGTAGTGCAGGGAAGTGCTGACCTCTTCTGGGAACATAGCTGAGTGGTGGAAGGAGCACTCTGACAAATTTCTCAACCCAGTTGGCATGTCCTCCAATATTTCCAATCAGGGGACAGTGCCTGAAAGCACTGGTGGTTCTGAATACATCTCAATGGCTGAGGTTTTTGCTACTGCACTAAAATCTCCATGAGGGCAAGGCCACAGGGGTGGGTGAGATTTGACCAGAGATGTAAAAGGCACTGGACAAGTGGTGTGGATAATGAGGATTGGCAAACTGGGATGGTGGTTCACATCTTTTTAAAAGCAGACCACAAGGTGTTTTGCAATTACAGGAGATTCACACTCCTCAATCTTCCAGGAAAAGCCTATACCAGGCTATGGAGAGAAGAATTCAGGGAGCGCAATAAGGATTTCACCCAGATTGTGGAACAACTGATCAGCTCTTTTCTTTGTCACAGCTGTGTGAATGGGATTCAGTCCCTGTACAAGTGTAGTGAGTGTAGTGAGCTCCATAAATTGTGCTGCTTGCAGGCAGGGATTGAAGGGCGTCTAGTACAAGGGTTAGAGGTCACATCTCTACATTCTTCACCTGGCACCATCCAAAATGGATCTTTGGCATGTACTTTTCAGCTGAGTCTGTAGTGTCTGGGAAGAAGATCAGTACCTCTAAATCTGAGGTCATGGTTCTCTCCTGGAAAAAAAATTGGATCCACCCTTCAGGTTGGGGGCAGGGGTGGAGGAGTTTAAGTACCTTGGGATTTTATTCACTAGTGACACTTCAGGTTTTACAGGTATGTCCCACTGGTAAGAAACCCAGATGCTGACACAGGACCTACTTATTATCTCACAGTTGGATTAGTAATAGCTGGGCATCCCTGAAGAGAAGCTCAGGAAATAGAGAGGACTGAGATACCCTTTGCCTACTGCTACCATGACTCTCACCAAAAACAGTAATTTGAAGATGATGTGTCGTGACTACTATTCAACATGAGTTTGACTGTGACTGGATAATTCTGAGCATAGCCACATTCACAATTATAAGAGGAATATTTCTGTAAACACATATTACACTGTTAAATGAATACTGTGAAATGTTACTTACTGTGAAAAGTTGCTGTACTGTATTCCACAGTATGTTTACCGTAAAATTAAGCACAGTATTTATATAGTGTGATTTTTACTGCAGTAATAATCACAATATTATAACTTATATTACAGCAATAATGTGCTGTATTTTTATTACAGAAAATATTAAGACTACTGTAACTGGCACTACAGCATTCATTTTAATTACTGTAAATGATTTAAATAATTACAGTACAATTAAGATACTCAGATCAATCATTTGTTTTATCACTTAATTAATCTTCTGACATTTCAAAATGTTTTGGACTGCTTGCCGACAGTCACATGTATCTAAGTAACATTAATTCACTAGAAAATATTTATCTGTTTTTAAGAACCTAAACAGTGCAGTCCAAATAGTGGAAGCAAGTACAAGTGGAAATGTACAAAAACACTGAAATGAAATAAGAACCAAAATTAGTTTCTTTCTCCTGGACTGGAGTATTATTCCCTGCAGTAGAAGGATAAAAAGGAATATGTTACTCTTGTAGACGTTTTAGGCAGGATTGAGCTCTGTAACCCTATTATGAGTGGATTACATCGGTGTCCTGGGCTCATTTCTTTTATAAACTCTTCTATGATTTACTTGCATCCAAATCAGTCATGCATTTCTCTCATCTCCTAATAAATTATCTATTAGTCAGCTCTTTTATATGAAAAGTTCGTATTAAAAACGTTTAAAAGCTCTTACCTGTTGAGATTTTTCTCTTTGGCCTGCTTATGTACCTTGTACTGAAGCCTCAAGCTAGCAAGAGCTTTCTAAATAGTGCTAATACTAACTAGCACAACACGCACATACAAGTTTAATTTATGAAATACTGTTACACTTACGACAAACTCAAGATGTCACCAAATACAATGTATTAAAATCTAATGTGTAAATAGTTTATTTTGAGACTATTATGCAGACTAGCTTACAAACTAACTAGCTAATGAGTTTGTAACAGTTAGCGGCTAGTTGGCTAACGTTGCTAACAGTTAGCTAACCTTAAATTAAATTCTTATAAGAACAGCTGTGTAAATATAGATCACAAAAGGACTCAATTAAAATAATGCTCCAAATATTGAGTATTTTATTAAGTATATTAATTAAATATGAAGTTTACTTACTGAAGTCAAAGGGTGAAGAAAGTGTATTCGCCCCTTTCACAAATCCCAGAATGCACCGCGCAACCGGCAACATCCCGTTCACCATTTTCCCTTGTTTGTCTATGCCAGCTACGCTAGAATAATGCAGATAATATGTCTTTGGATATTAAACATCGTATCTTGTTGTGTCAACTTGTATTTTCAATTTATGCAGTGTGTTTTTCAAGCCAGCCAGTGTATGTTTATATCATTAGAGGCCTATTTATTTTTTAGTGCAGTATATATTTCGGTATATAATTAGGGTAGAATAAAATAATGTTTGCAGTAACCTACCTCCAACAAAATGATCAGAACACATACTGTCATAGTCACAGGAAGCTTTTAAAAGTAAACACTTGTAAAATGCAGGTAAAGAGTAAAGTTGGATCCTCATCATTTGCTCTACTGTGGATGATAAGATGTTGCCTGCATAAAACTAGACAACTTCTCTTTTAGCACAAAATATACTGTCAGGGAAAAATGGCATAAAAATTCGACACAAAGGAAGTTTGAATACAAGAATAACAATGAAAAGAACAATATAAGGGGGGGGGAGAGGAAAAAAAGGCGGTATTTCAAGGACTGGGAAAAAGAAAAAGGTTTGATGGACTGATAAATCCCTTATAAACAAAATACTAAGTCGTACACTCATAGTTGTTTTGCCATTTGCTTCAAACGTGTGACAGACATATATTTTGGGCTAGTTTAAGCTTCTGAAAGGCGGGTTTTAGACTGACTTTCGGCTGGATATTTTTGTTGGACCTGGCAACCCTGCCCATGAGGAAACCCACGAGAGCATGGAAACTCCACTCTGCTTGCTTTATTTTGATTCACAGGAGAAATATATTTGCTGTAAAATTAACGTGCCATTGATTTGAGATCTACAGTAGCATGCTGTATACAGGGTTCTACAGCAAACATTTGTTCAGTAGGTTATACAGTAACAATGCTGTGAAAACTAGTTGTTACGGTGCAGTTATTTCATTTCACTTTTTCCCTCTAAACAATATCAATATGTTTTTCAATCAATTTGTACAGATAAGCCACATTAAATGTGGAAAAATACCTGAAATTATTCATCTTGGTCTTTTTTTTTTAAAACACAAAAACCTGGCATTTTAACAGGGGTGTGAATATGTGCTATATCTGCTGTATATTACATAGGAGTGTACAAATATTTTGATTCTATATGAGCTTAGAAAGTCTAGCAAAATTGTTTTTGTCCCAAAAGCTGTGAGCACCATGCAAACTGTTTTATGAAGAATTGTTGACACAAGAGCATAACACTGAAATATCCCACACTTCTGTGTAATTGGTTTGTAATTAAAATGAGGTGCTTGTTTAGAGCAAGAAAATTTGTTTACAAACCAAGTTCTCTTAGAACTGCAAAAGTCTCACTGATGTACATAAATACATGATGGACAACAAGCCAATTTGGAAGGTGTGTTTCCACATGTTGACCTAAAACTTCATCAGATTGTCACAAGTCCTAAAAGTAGATAAACAGAATGATACTGCATTGGCATTGAAGTGGTGGTGGCATGTTAGTGTTTGTTGTGGTTTTACAAATGGATCAGACACAGCAGAGCTGAAGGAGATTTTAAACATTGTTAGGTTACTGTCCTCACTATTATATACACTTTTTTTTGGTCCACTTTGTAGATGTAAAGCATTTAAAAACATTAGTAGCTATGAAGTGTCTGACCCACTCATGTCGGCACAACACACACTAACACACCATCACGTCAGTGTCACTGCAGTGCTGAGACTGATCCACCAAAATAACAGCTGCTCTGCAGTGGTCCTGACCATTGAAAAACGGTGAAAGGTGGATAACAAAATGTGCAGAAACAGATGGACTACAGTGTACTATTTTATTATTATTACAAACCGGATTCCAAAAAAGTTGGGACACTAAACAAATTGTGCATAAAAACTGAATGCAATGATGTGGAGATGGCAAATGTCAATATTTTATTTGTAATAGAACATACGGTAGATGACAGATCAAAAGTTTAATCTGAGTAAATGTAACATTTTAAAGGAGAAATATGTTGATTCAAAATTTCACAGTGTCAACAAATCCCCAAAAAGTTGGGACAAGTAGTAATAAGTGGCTGGAAAAAGGAAATTGAGCATATAATGAACAGCTGGAAGACCAATTAACACTAATTAGGTCAATTGACAACATGATTGGGTATAAAAAGAGCTTCTCAGAGTGTCAGTGTCTCTCTGAAGTCAAGATGGTAAGAGGATCACCAATTCCACCATTGTTGTGCAGAAAGATAGTGCAGTATTACCAGAATGGTGTTACCCAGCGTAAAATAGCAAAGACTTAAGTTATCATCATCAACCGTGCATAACATCAAAAGATTCAGAGAATCTGGAACAATCGCTGTGCGTAAGGGTCAAGGCCGTAAAACTCTACTTGATGCTCGTGATGTCCGGGCCCTTAAACGTCACTGCACCTCAATGAATGCCACTGTCAAGGAAATAACAGAATGGGCTCAGGAATACTTCCAGAAAGCATTGTCAGTGAACACAATCCACCGTGCCATCCGCTGGTGCCAGCTGAAACTCTACAGTACAAAGAGGAAGCCATTTCTAAGCAAGCTCCACATGCTCAGACGTTTGCACTGGGCCAGGGGTCTTTTAAAATG
>BRDA01012798.1:64969-77610 GCA_036984385.1 Crenuchus spilurus | reverse complement strand
AGGTAAATCCAATACGATTGCAAATGTCTTGCAATACCACACCTCAAGAACGAACCAATAGTCTTGCAATCCACACTTGTAATCCGATCTTGCAAGAAACTTGTAAGGGAATTACAATAATAATAATATATGGGCCAGTTAAAGTTTGAACAAACCTAGATATAACGTTCCAACCTAACGTTAGCCTAACGATGAACGAATGTTCCCTGTTTGTCACTTGACCGGGTATATAATAATAATAACATTAAGGGAATGTTCAAAGAACGTTCTAGCCTAATGTTCACACCTAACGTTCTGATAACCAAGCAAGAACTCCACACCATAACGTTCTGTAAACGTTAGCATAACCTAAATGGAACGTTCTTGCAATGTTCTTGGAATGTTCTTGTGTTAGCTGGGTGTGTACATATAAATACAACATGTTTGACTCCAAATTGGATGACTTATAAATTTGTAAGTGAAAATAAATGAACACAAATTTTAATAAACTTCTGGGCAGTTACTGAATTTTATATATAATGGTATGTGCAAACGTTATAGCACATGAAAGTCAACAAACAAAAAAAACAAAAAAAAAGAAATTGTTTTAGTATGCTTATATACTTGAGTAATATGGGAAAAAAACACCAATTAATCTAAATTTGATTTGTAAATGCATGTATGGATAAAACTCAAACGTTATAGAGTGACTTTACTGGCAGTTATTTATTTGGGATCTCTTAAAGCTTGTTTACTGTTTCAGAGTCTGACAGTGTGTCTGCAAGTGTGCGCTATTCACTACATACCAGTACTTTGGGACTACACAAACAACAGATGGAGAGTACCCACAATGCCCCATGTTGTTTGGATCGGCAATTCCCACAAACGTTCACTGAGGAGTGATGATGGCAGTCTGAGGTAAATTTATTGACATTTCTTCTCTGAGAAGCATTATACTGATCGATGATGGTGGTGGTAAATTTATTGACGTTTTTTTTCCTCTGAGGAACATTATAGTGAGTGATAGTAGCCTGAAGTAAATTTATATTTAAACTTCTCTGAGGAGGATTACACTGAGTGATGATGGTAGTCTGAGGTAAATTTATTGATGTTTCTTTTCTGAGGAGTATTATACTGAGTGATGATGGTAGTCTGAGATTATTATTTACGTTATTCTGAGTTGCTTCCAGGGCAGGTTTTCTCTGTCTGCTTCTGTTTGTTTATATGTAGAAAAATATTGAACTTTGACCTTTCGTGGTGAGGACTTTTAAGAGTTCACTGGATGGCAAAGAAAGCAAACCAAATTAGACTTGACCACTCACTCGTAACTCAGATAAACAAACTGGAGCATTTTTCTATTGGACACATTGTGAGGAGAAAGGAAAAGACAATGGACCAGCTGAAGATAAAAGAGAAATAGAATGAGCAGCAATGAGATGGATGGATACAATCAGAGGAATCATGAACAAACCAATAATACTACAGTATTATATACTGTAATGTGATTTATTTAGGCTTTAATTGATTTTGACTGGACTGCTATCAAAAGAAGGTGAAATATCTGTAAGAAAACATCCCGTGTAATTTGACAGATAAATTATGGTTGGAGGTGGAGGCTGCAAATCTTCAGGCCTCGTTTGCTGACAGATCCTACATGTTACACGGTGCTGTGAATGTGTGCCCCATCATCTTCTCAAGGGGGGTTGTTTAAGGAGTGTGAGAACGGGTCTGTTTCTGCAGTCATGGCCCAGTCTCAAAGTGATTCCCCAGATGACAACAGCCCAGTTCATTTCAAACCTACCAATATGCGGTCAGTCACACAGAAAGATTTGTAGATATCTCCACCCCAACCCACACACACATGAACACACACAGGCATACAGAGACTAGCCTAGACAGAGAAGTATGCAGCACAATATTGTATGTATGGGATACAGATTAAAACAAATGCACTTGACTTTAATGCAATCAGATTTTGATCAAATCAGTTTAGACTACTTCTATTGGTCCATTTGTCTTCAAATGTAAATACAATATGTGTCTATATGTATATAAAACAATATATATACACAATCAGAAGCAGACAGAAAATAGCTGCCCTGGAAGCAGTAAATAATTCGCAATTGAGAATAACGCAAATAAAATCCTCAGACTATCACAGTCGCTCAGTATAATTCTCCTCAGAGACGTTTAAATGTAAATTTATCTCAGACTACCATCATCGCTCATTAAAATGCTCCTCGGAGAAAAAACATCAATAAATTTTGCCACAACCATCTTCGAACAGTATAGTTCTCCTTAGAAAAGAAAAGTCAATGAATTTACCTCAGACTACCATCATCACTATATACAGTGGTCACCCTACTTACGAGCATCCCTACTAACGAGTATTCCAGGTAACGAGTCGAGATCTCTGAATATTTTTGTTCCACGTAACAAATAAAATTCCAAGTAACGAGTAGCGTAAATTAGTTCAAGTATGCCAACCGCTAGGGGCGCTGCGGTCGTAGCATCTCCTAGATGCTAGCGTAGAAGAAGAAGTCAGTCAATACCTTTGACCGCTGTCCAGTGAAAGTAAAAGTGCTAGTGAAAGCGACACAAAGACAGCAAAAGGTAGTGAACAAGAAAGTTAGATACATTTTACTTTTACTTTTCATATGATAAGTGTAACCATGCCATACACGTACGCCCGTCCTACTCTCCTCCTTAGCTGTCAGCCTACACGAGCGCCGTCGTCGTCACGTTTATGTTTTAAAAACCCATATAAACACATTATTTAGCATATTAAAGTATACTGTATATTGGCCGGCTGACACGGATTAATCAGTTTTACATGTATTCTTATGGGGAAAATGCATCCAGCTAACGAGCAAACCAGCTAACGAGCTCGGCTCCTGCACGGATTAAACTCGTAAGTAGGATTACCACTGTATTATTTATATCTATTATGTTAACACATTTAATCTAAAGTTAGAAGCAATTTTATTGTTACATCACTTAATAACTAGATTCATAGTACTTACAGAATTGGATGGATGGATGAATGGATGGATAGATAGATTAATTATCTGTGTAATTGAATAAGCATTTTTCATCAAGTGGTTCTTTTATGATTGAACAGCAATTATAGAGTTAAATAGGTAACAAATAAAACACATTCACTTATCCAGACTCCAACCCAGGAAAGTACTGCCATTAACATTAATGTAAAGACGGGCTACTTACAGCTGTGAAAGTTCAGTGCTAACAGAGAGACTGTGGGAGCAGGAACATAAAACACTAAAACACTAAACAGGTGTCCTCTTTTTAATTGAGTGCTCTGGGTCAAACCTTCAGCTATTGTGGAACAAAGCAGTACGTGGAACATCTGTGAAACTCTTTCACGGGGCTCTACATGCTTAAGATTTCTTTAAGGTTTCTTAAACAATTACTACTCCATCTCCAAAACTACTCCAATACACAAAATGACACATTTCAAGCCTTTTTTTGTTTTAATGTTGATCAGTATAGTTTGTAGCGGTTATAGATCAGTTATATAAATCCAGAATAAAAAAAGAAATGATTAGAATATTTTCATTTGGAGTAAATTGCTGTATCAACATTAAAAATGTATCAACATTAAAACAAAATAGGTTTCATTTGTCACATTGCATGTTTTTAATACAGTGGAACCTCGGCTTTCATCAATCTGTTCTAAAGTGCCTGATGACAGCCAAAACGATCGATAACTGAAGCAGTATTTTACATAAGAAATCATGTAAATCTAATTAATCTGTTCCAGACACTCCAAAATATTAACAAAAATAAATTTTATATAGAATAACTATAGTTTTACATACAGAACACAATGAGAAATAAATACAAAAGACTAATGAAATGGATAAATAAACATTTATCATCACTCCTACAGGTTTACGATCTGTTTTAGAGAGTGCCAGTGTGGTACAGCCTTTGTTTTGTACACCCTTTCTATTTATTTTCACACCTTTCACTTTAGTGTGACGTGTTTTATTTTGTTTTGAGCGTTATCGATGAGAAACTTAGCCAGAATGAATGACGAATGTGTAGGTGGATGCTTTGTTTTCACAAAACTTGTGTTGAGTCGCGTGGGCACGTTGACGAAAACCGGGCAGATGAATGATAACTGGGACAAAATTTCCCTGAAAAAGTGAATGATGACCAAATTGTATGATAACCAGGGCAAAACAATAACAGAGGTGTCACTGTATAAAATATGTCACTGTTGACCTTTTAATTAATTAATCAGTTATTAATTAAATTATGAAAAAATGAACTTTTTGACAATATTCAAATTTGCTGTAGTAAATTTTGCGCAATGACAACTTGAGCAGTTTGCATTGTTAAGATGTTCTCATTATGGAGAACCTGTTATTTCTTTAACAAGTCAGTGCTTCTAATGGAATGTTATGCATGTTGGAGAATCTGTTATATGGATCTTTACATATGGTCTACATAGAGCCAAAAATAATTTTACCATTGTTACTACACTCTTAAAAAAGATGGTTTTTCAAGGGTTCTTTAGTAAAGAAAATGGTTGTATACAGAGCCATGAACAACCAACAGGTTCTTTCATGGTGAAAGGGTTTTTCAGTTTGATCAGGAATGTGTTGTAGATGGTTCTATACAGAACTTTTTGAAAATGGTTCTATATAGCCCCAAAATGGTTCTACTGTAGTTATTATGTCAAGCTTGTAATAACTGAGGAACCCTTTTTGGTGCTATATAGAAACATTTTCAAAAGTCTTCTATATAGAACCATCTACAGCACATTTCAACTAGCTGGGTTATAAGACTCAACCATACATAATGAATGTGATCCAATGCTGGGCTGTTTCCTTCTACACGTCTACACTGACGTTCTGTTACCATACTGGAGATATGAGGTTTTGTTCCAGCAGTGACAATATATAATATTGTTTGTATGGTAAAGACACATCAGCCAAGTTCTTCTTTATCTTCTTGCCCCAACATGTCCCACCACCAGTTCTGCCTTAACCACACATAAATTGGTGTTTCACGAGGGCGTGAGAGCTTTTGAACACTAGACTGACTTATGCAATGCTACACTTTCTTTTTTTTTGTCCTTCATATATCATACCTTCAAGACCACACATGTCCACAGCTCTAGAACAGTGCTGGGCATTTTCAGTTTGGGGCCTGGCGTATCAGAACAGGTTGGTTCCCTTTTTTGTGGTGTTGACGTTTGGAACGGTGAGTCATCTGTCAGCCCCAAGTGACGAAGACTGAGTGGTTTCACTAACAAATCCACTGCGGCCAATTTATGATGAAACACAAATGCCCGGGGCGCTAAAAGTGTTAGTACATTTAACTTGTACTTTATATAATTTACATCACAAGTCAAATGTAAAGTAGACGTATGAAGATGAATTAAATATGAGTATAGCTGAAATAGACTGTGACAGCAGCACATCTTAGGAGGCATTTTCTCCAGCCACACTGCCAATAAACACATGAACACGGAGTAAATATTCCCTGAATGTTTACACTGAGAACTTGTACATAGATCCTCACTTTCATTCTTTTTACTATTATAACCACAATTATAGCCTTTTATAACCAGACTAAATTATTGACAAAATTTTGACATAACTGACTTGAGTACAGGAGAGCGGGGTGACTTTTTTAAAAAGTGCAGGGAATGTCCAACATGTCAACAACTTACAATGGCAGGTGAACACGGACTCCTGTCCAAATAACTTGCAAAACAAGGGTTTGTAACTCCATACGCTGTTTACAACCAGATGGAGTGACAGCAGGGACAGCCAATCACACGTTAGTAAGAAACAGCAGAGCCAATCAATGAGCTTATGGTTGATCTAAAGGGAAACAGGCTTCAGCTTGAGCAGCCGCTTTCCACTTGGTCCTAGTGCTGTACAAAATAACTGGGACAGCTGCTCATTCATTGTTTCTTCTACAATCAAGTGTGTTAAAATGAGTTTATCCTGGTTTTCTTATCTGGAAAAGGCTTTCTACTACTGTCTATTTTGGAGCACTGCTGTGAGGATTTGATTGTATTCATTGAAAAGTGTGTTAGTGAGGTCAGGATGTTGGAGGTCACATCCCCAGTTCATCCTCAACTTATCCCAAAAGTACTGGATGAAGCAGAGAACACAGCTCCACTGCTGCACAGCTCGATACTGGGGGTTTATACCCCTCTAGCTCACTCCTGGCATTAATTGTGGTGCCAGTTGGTTCATGTTTTTGCTGCTTAGCTTATTCTATTAACAAAATAATGTCAATTCATCAGTGACGTCTGGGGAGGTTTACGACTGGTGAGACAACTAACACTGACTTTTGTATGATGACTGAAAGACTTGAGATCACAGATGACTGAGCCTATGAGGCAGCACTTTAGAGTGCAAAACACCTGACTGCCAACCACCAATCAACTTCCTGTCATCTTCTGATGCTGTTTACACATGACCCACACTCATCAGCTTTTTGTAACACGTTTGCAGTCGTTTAGCTTTTCATGTTGTATGGGTATGTAGAAATTTGGAAATAAATAAATGAATGAATAAATAATCATAGAAATATATAAATAAATATTTGTAGAAATGTGGAAATAAATAAATAATATATAAATAAATGCAGAAATGCAAACACAGCAAGAATAAATGTTCATGTATGGAAATCTAGAAATAGATTCCTGATATAAACTTAAGTATGTCATTTTTCATGCCAATATGTTTTATTTAATTTATTTGTCTATACAATTATTTATATGTGTATTATCAATCTTTCTTGTTTTTGGAGGCACACCATGATCATTTTTTGCAAAAAAGGGGTCACTCAATATTTTACCGATGTTTTTGCCTTTCTAGAGGGCAGTTTGGCAACGTTTTTTCGACCATAGATGCACCAATGGGTGGTGGGTGGTGGGTCTATCTATCCATCCATCCATCCATCCATTTTCAGGGGGCTGGGGGAAGAAGATATCTTGGAAACAGCAGGTTCTGGACTTTAAGACTTTTTTAAATGTTTGACTTTCTGGCAGCAGACACAGTAAATTCAGTTACACCACTAACAGTTAAAGACTTTGGTCAGGCAGGTATATTTCCACTGTCCCAGTGAACAATGCTTCCTGATTGATGCTGTTTCCACTGACACTCAGCTTAGCTCATCTTTGAAGAATTCCTTCGGGAGTCCTTCCAGCATGCAGAAACACATAACTGGCCTGATCCGGTTTTTACATTCTTTGTTAAGAGTGACACACACAAAGAGTCAAAATTATACCCCTCTGCTGTACTTCTGATACTGATAACTCACCGCAGAAAAAAGACACCGGGTGTAGGGGAATACAAGTATTACAAATACAAATATTTGTAGGATTATAAGTATTGTCCTTACAGGAACCCCAAAAGTGATACATTCCTGGTCGATTTAATACCATAAATTCTATTGTCAGGTCATTTTGTAGTCTATTTAATCTATTAAAACTGTGGTAATTGTAGTATCTGAATTAGAATGTCCATATATTACAATTTTATTCAACTGCATGTTGATGACAAATACCTAAAAATATAAATACACTTAAAATTAGAAAATGTTTTCTGATTTGTAATATAATAACATACAGTACTTACAATTAAATGTAGAAAATATATGCATGTTTAGTCTTTTTGCTACAGAATCCGTTATTTCAGGCTGCAC
Source organism: Crenuchus spilurus (assembly GCA_036984385.1). Lineage (NCBI taxonomy): Eukaryota > Metazoa > Chordata > Actinopteri > Characiformes > Crenuchidae > Crenuchus > Crenuchus spilurus. The sequence goes on along the minus strand of BRDA01012798.1, from coordinate 69,936 downwards.
AGCAATGATTGGACTTTATGTATCTTGCAACTCACATTTGTGCCACAAGTGGGCGCCAATCAGCAGGACAGAAATGGAGGGCTCACTTCAATTTGATTGAAACCTAAACATCAGTAAATTGCAGTCAGAAATGAACATTTTGTCAATGTTTTTCAACATTTTTTATCACATATTCCAACTGAAGATATAGCACAGAATTTATGTGAAGGAAAACATTTTACAGGAAGTTCAAAATAGAAATGAACAACCAGAAACAGACTCAGCTTTCAGTTTATAGTCAAACTGTATCTTAAACCACAACAGCTAGTCTATGAGACTAAGATGTGGATGGAGTTTGAGCAGAGTTAGAGGCATTTCATGGAAACAAATGGACTATTTAGGTAACTATTGAGTTCTGGTGTTAGCTAGCAACATTAGCCAAATGAAATTGGAAACAGTGGAATACAGTGGTAACCCTACTTACGAGCATCCCTACTAACGAGTATTCCAGGTAACGAGTCGAGATCTCGGAATATTTTTGTTCCAGGTAACGAGTAAAGTTCCAAGTAACGAGCAACGTAAATTTCTTCAAGTATGCCAACCGCTAGGGGCGCTGCGGTCATAGCATCTCCTAGATGCTAGCGTAGAAGAAGAGGTCAGTCATTACCTTTGACCGCTGTCCAGTGAAAGTGAAAGTGCAAGTGAAAGCGACGCTAAGGTAGCAAAAGGTAGTGAACAAGAAAGTTTTACTTTTACTTTTCATATGATAAGTGTAACCATGCCATACACGTACGACCGTCCTCCTGTCCTCCTTAGCCACCAGCCTACACGAGCACTGTCGGTCTCCCTCTCCTTAGCTACCAGCCTACATGAGCATCGTCATTGTCTCGTTTATTTTTTTAAAAACCCATATAAACACATTATTTACATATTAAAGTATACTGTATATTGGCCGGCTGACACGGATTAATCAGTTTTACATGTATTCTTATGGGGAAAATGCATCCAGCTAAAGAGCAAACCAGCTAACGAGCTCAGCTCCTGCACGGATTAAACTCGTAAGTAGGATTACCACTGTATTGTGTATATGTGATTTTTGAATGTGATAAGACACATTTTGGTCATGTAAACGAATGGGCTATTTAGGTGAGTATTGAGTTCTAGTGTGTTAGCGATATTAGATCGCAGCTCCATGTTCTGAACTAAAGAAGTGAAATTTGGAATCCAAGCACATCTGAAGAAAGTGGAAAATTACCTAAATATGATTTTTGAATTTTGAGTTGAGAGAAAGTTTTGTGATGTTACAGGGCTATTTAGATGACTATTGGGATGTAGTGTGCATTAGCAATGTTCCAAAGTATAAAGAAACTAAATTTGGACAAAATAACAACTAGAGTAAGTTGATGGTTGTTTTTTTTTAACCTCTTGAACTCTGAAGGCCTAACACTCCAGTTTCTCAAAGGACATAAAGTGCATATTGTTTCATGAGAGCTACTGTATACACTGTAGGAGCTAAAAAAGTTGCTGAATATGGCCCTGATTGATTCAGTCTGCCAGGTGATCCATCAGAACTGGGGATCCTGCACTTTCCTCCAAATGCGTTGGCTGCTGGTGGCGATGTATCGGCAGCAGTTCAAAAAGAGGTGGAGCCCAATTTCACATGCATCGTAGGAGGCCTGTGTTAGTCTGCACCCTATTAGAGTCAGGGGCATTACAAGTGATGGGGAGAGTCAACAAATGGGCGGGTCAATTGGCTACCAAACACATTGGGGAGGAAATCAAGTAAAAATTCTGTCATGTTATGTTAGTATGTCATATGTACCCATATGGTAGCACGGTAGAAACTGGGCTTTGTGGTAGTCATCTTCATCACAGTGCAGTCAAATGTGGGCCTTGTTTCAACACCAAACTCTACATCCACTCACACACTGTCACAAACTCTCACATCACAGAGTGTCGGGGGTTTCAACACTGGAGCCTTTCAAGCTGCAGTGCGAGGAGCCGACGACATCTCTTCAAAGCCACAAAACCCAATGGCCAACTGTCTTTTAATTGCTTTGGAAAGTCAAGCGTCGAAACCCCCTCGGATACGAAGCCAGCTCGAGCCTGTTTCTGCCCAAACCGAGCCACGAGGAACATTTCTGTGGTGAGATATAATGATGTGCAGAGCTCGTCTTCACTCATGTTTGAGATCGAGTTGCAGCCTAAGAGCAGAGGAGGAGATGATGTAAGGAGAAGGTGACGTATGGGCTCGGTGTAAGTCACCAGGTGATCCCTGCCACTACGGTGTTGCCCTTTACGCTCCTTTATTCTGCAAAGGGCATCCTGACCCCAGTGCCACTCGATCCATCACTGAACTCATCCTGCATGTTATATCAGAATACAGTGCACAGAAAAACAGACCCTCATTAATCTTCATTGGGCTATTCGCTCAATGCAACAAAGCAGTGGCAGCAAGGCCTATGGACATTCAACACTCGATGAAGTCGCTCTGTGGACCCAGCTATTCTTCTCTGCTGGGTGGAGTCAGGATGTTGTCCCCTATCATTAAGTTATTGCCTGTGACTGTATGGTGCACTGAATATCAGTTTCAGACCATGCTTACGTCAATGCTTCAAAAGGGTCGTAAATATGAAATGATGTCATAACGTTGATTTATTTTTTGTGCAGATTTGCAGATTTTCATTCAAAAATAGTAAAAACAACATCTCGTTGCAGTTTGTAAAATTAAGCTCTTAAATCGCCTGGACTTGCTGCCAGTTCTATTACATATAATCAGAGATTCATTAATTTCTTATTTTCCAAGATATATAGTCATTTATAAGGTGAGAGTCTCTTCTTTTTACCCAATTTGTACATTTCTGCATATTCAGAATTAATTTTTTTACTTCAAATAGACCATCTGGCACATCTTCATGTTCAATAGGAATAAATGTTGAAAAACACTGGAAAACAAATAGATGTGAGCACTCAGTTTCTGTCCTGCCCTCTTGTGGCACAAATCTGAATTGCAAGACAAACCTACATAAAGTCTCTTTAGTGTTGCGCAGCCTGGAATCTTAAAGCTTCTATAAATCTGTAAAGCTGTTTTTTGGTATCATATTACAAATAATCACGTTTTCTGCTAATTTGAGGGTTTTTTTTTTTTTTTTATCCCAATTTTCCCCCAGTGTAATGGTAGCTAATCAACCCATCCATCTGCTTGGACTCTCCCAATCATTTGTAATATCTCTGACTCTAGGAGGGTGAAGACTAGCACAGTCCTCCTCTGATGCATAAGAAGTCAGGCCCCGCCTCTTTTAAAACTGCTGCCGATCATCATTGTGCAGCCAACGCGTTCAGAGGAAAGTGAAGGATCCCCAGCTCTGATACATCAGCTAACAAACACCTGAGCCAGCGGATAATACTTATTAGTGATGGAGAGAGAGAGAGCACATCTACCCACCCAGAGAGGGCATGACCAAATTTGCTCTCTCAGGCCCTGGTTGTCAATGGCAAGCAGCATTTTTTGTGTTCAGCTGTATTACAAATCACAATTTCTGCAATTTTTAAATAATAATAGTAGTTTTCTTTTACCAAATTGCCATTTTACATTTATTTAATGTAGTTGCTTTATAAAGATTTGGCATATAGATAGAAAATCTTAAAGAGTGCAGTGAAATGTTGAGATTAAAGACAAAAGTTTGGACACCCCCAAATTAAATTATGCTTTTTATATATTTTCAGACCAAAATTTTATTTGCTGAATTTAACATATTGTGAGTATAAGGGGATAAAATGTTTAACGATGCCTGTGCCCTAACTTTTGCACAACCCACATCAGTTGTTTTCAGGTCATGTTACAGTCAGCAAATTAGTACAAAATGTGAAAAAAATGACAAACAAAAGTAATTTCACCAGCTGTGTCCAAAATTTTGCACTCAATTGTACTTTGTATGGTGCATGTAGGCTTCAAACAAGGCTGGTCAAGCAGAAAACACAGAGGAGATAAATGTGACATGTCATCCAAGAGAAATGACCATTTAGCCACAACCCGTAGTTATGTTATCAAATGTCCACGGCAACATGAAATGAAGAGACTTTCTAAGCAGAGAACTGCGTTTTGAAAGACATCATTAGAGTTGAATGTATGATTGAAAATGTCTAAAAACTTGACTCATCAAAGGCAGACATTGTGAATGATTACAAACCACATAATGTAGCAAACACTTTAAAAAAGATAATGAGAACCACAAAAATGTATTAGCCAAAGACAACACAGAAAATTACAGTTCTGTGAATTTCTATTCATTCAAATGTGATATTGGTTCCATATGAACACACACACACACACAGTACCAGTTTAAACATACCTACTCATTCAATGTTTAATTTTTTCCTACATTGTAAATAAACACTGAAGTCATCCAGACTATGAAGGAACACATAAGGAATCATGTAGTAAACTTAAAAGTGTTAAACAAACCAAAACATGTTTTAGATTTTACTTCAAAGTAGACACACAACTGATGTCTCAAACACATTAAGAGGCAATAAATGCAAGTCATGAACTCTTGACAAGGCACAGCTGTTAACTGAAAGCCATTCCAGGTGACTACCTCATAAAACTGACTGAGACAATGCCAAGAAAGCTGCCATCTAAGCAAGAGGTGCCTACTGTGAAGAATGTAAAATATAAACATATTCTGGTTTGTTTACTTGTTTGTTTACTAAATAATTATATATGTGTTTATTCATAGTCTGGATGACTTTAGTATTAATTAATTCATTCATTCATTCATTCATTAATTAATACATTTTTAAATAATGGAAAACTAGTGAATGTCCAGAAGGTGTGTCCAAATTTTTGACTGGTACCACACACACACACACACACGTACTGTATATCAACACAATTTTGTATTTCAGTTGGCTTCACTTACTGAGAAAAAAATATAAATCACTAGTGAGCACATGTAACGTGATTTATAATGTGAATAATTTTATTT
>BRDA01012798.1:36161-64959 GCA_036984385.1 Crenuchus spilurus | reverse complement strand
CAGTAGGTCTGATACTTATTTGTGTATATATTAATAAATCATTTGTTAGAGGTGCCTACTGTGAAGAATGTAAAATATAAACATATTCTGGTTTGTTTACTTGTTTGTTTACTAAATAATTATATATGTGTTTATTCATAGTCTGGATGACTTTAGTATTAATTAATTCATTCATTCATTCATTCATTAATTAATACATTTTTAAATAATGGAAAACTAGTGAATGTCCAGAAGGTGTGTCCAAATTTTTGACTGGTACCACACACACACACACACACGTACTGTATATCAACACAATTTTGTATTTCAGTTGGCTTCACTTACTGAGAAAAAAATATAAATCACTAGTGAGCACATGTAACGTGATTTATAATGTGAATAATTTTATTTGTGTTCACATTATTCATCTTTTCATTTTATTTTGTGTAACCTCTCATTTATTCATATAAGCGTACATTTTTTCTTATGATTATAATTGTCATGTGATAACTTTTTTGTTACCACACTTAATAATTTGTTTTTCACACGTGTGCATTTTTTTGAGGCCAAACATTTTTACTTCGCATAAGTTTTCTTTTCAATCAACTACATTTTTCCACACGTGATCACTTTTTGTCTGAACACACATTTATTCACGTAAGCACACATGATCATGTTTTTCACATAACTTTTTATGTAAGCACACTTTTATTCAAGTGACTACACATTTTCTTCAAGGGGTCACGTTTTTTCACTTTTTCTATTTTTTGACCACTTTTTTTTTACTTAAGCTCATGTTTTTTTTTTTTGTTTTTTTTTTTTGTTTTTTGTTTTTTTTTCCCAAGTAATCACATTTTCCTATTGAGAATGTTTTGTAACGTGTGCACCTTTTTTTTTAAAAAAGTGTCAAAAAATCAAGTGATTAGTTTTATGTAAAATTCATGAATTTTTGGGGGAGAATACATGCAGTATGTTAATATTGATTTTGATATTCATTCTATGTTTACACATTAATTATATATATTAATACTTATATATATTAATTTTATATATATATATATATATATACACACATTTTGCATTTCAGCTGACTTACTTTTGTCACTCTGTTTCTAAGCACATCATTTCTATGATTCTTTTTAATCCACACGTCTTCACAGCTTGTGGAACATGAAGGTAATGTGAGTTCTGACCCTGAATGTAATCTCATTAGCGTGATTTAGAAGCTGCGAGATGCCGCTGTATCAGTAACACTTCCTCTGTCACTGGAGGTCAGTTGGAGGGGGGTCTTCAACCCAGTGGCCCCTCTTTACTTCCTTTTAATGAGGTTAAGTCTGAGACTGACCAGAAACAGCCCACACCTTCTCTTTATCTGTATCACTCCCACTCAGTGGGATCTACAAAAGCAGGGCTGGAAAATGGCCTAAAGTGCTGAGAGCCCAACAGGGCTATGGCGTATCCTCTCATTCATCATCTACAGCTCAGTAACCTCTCATTCTGCCCGGGGTTATTTCGCCCACTGTGTAATTATTCCCGAATATTTCCATGTTTTCTAAAAACCAAAATCATTTCACGTGTTTTAAGGCTGTCAGAGAGAATGAAAGGCCACTTTTAGCAGCCTGCTCATAAGTGCGTTCCCACTATTTGTGCACTGTTAAGTCCTTTTTAACAACTGCATCCAACCGCAGGAGATCGAACTGAATTGTCAGTGACTTTATCGTACACGTGAGGATAGTTCTGAACCCGAATGAGACAGATTCCTTCCATTCCTGTGCAGAAAAAGGCACAATTCTCCACATGTCAGGTCTATTTCTGATAAGGAATGTATCAGCTCAGCAGCTCGTGAAATAATTTGCATTGCTGGGGTGTCGAACGTGCCAAAATGACTGGCAGAGAGAAGACACTTATCAGGAAAAGCAAAGCCAACCCCTGTATTTGCAGAATTCTTTGCATTTTTTCTTCCCTTTCTAATTTGGTCTCTTGGAGCACAGGCCGTGTGGCTCATGCCCGTACAATTATAGAGAACAAGAAAGATGAAGGTCAGCACAAACATAAGCTTTTGAGGGAAGCTCCTGCTCCTAAATTCTCCACCCACATTCTTGCACATGTATACATACACATACACACGGCATTAATATCCATACGTTCATCAGCCATATAGGTTCACTGTAGCCCATCTGTTTTTCTGTATACATTCACAGTCTCCTTTCAGCCTGTTCAGGACCCCCTCAGGACCACCACAGAGCAGATATTATTAATGATGGACCATTCTCAGCACTGCAGTGACACTGACGTGGTGGTGGTGTGTTATGGTGTGTTAAATTGATCCACTCACTGTCGCCTCTGATTCCATCCCATGTAACACGGAACGTTAAACTAACGTTCTGGTATCGTTCTTCCATGGTTCTGTTAAAACACAACGTTCCTGGAACGTTCTTTGAAGGTTTTGACTAAAGTCTGAACAGACCTAGATATAACGTTCCAACCTAACGTTAGCCTAACGATGAACGAATGTTCCCTGTTTGTCACCAGACTGGGTGTATAATAATAATAACATTAAGGGAATGTTCAAAGAACGTTCTAGCTTAATGTTCACACCTAACGTTCTGATAACCAAGCAAGAACTCCACACCCTCACACGTTAGCATAACCTATGTTCTTGCCACGTTCTTGTGTTAGCTGGGTTGGTCCACCTTGTAAATGTAAAGTCAGAGACAGCAGCTCATCTGTTGCTGCACAGTTTGTGTACTGTAATCCTTCATCGGTGGTCACATGATGCAGGTGGCTGGTTGGTGAACTAGTTTCTCTATCACCCTCACATTGCAAGGTCTGCTGGCTCAAGCGTCTACTGATTGGTCCATTCGAAGCTGGGAATCCTGCGCTTTCCTCTGAGCGCGTTTGGCTCCCCAGTGACGGTGTATCAGCGGTAGTTCGAAAAGAGCTGGTGGCTGCATCACACGCAGCGGAGGAGGCTTGTACTTGTTTTCACCCTCCTAGAGTCAGGGACAGTGCAAAGTGATGGGGAGAGCCCGATTGGATGTGTTAATTGGGTACTACCACATTGGGAAGGGGAGAAAATTGGCAAAAAATATTTAAAAAATTAATTAATTTATTTTAAAAAGGATGAGAACCTCTGCTCAATTATATGGTATGGTGCAATATGGTAAGGCAATTGCACTATAGACAAGGTTCTGAGATCAATCACAATGCCTTAACATAGTAGCAAACAGGCATACATAAAAAAAAATGGGAATATCGTGAAAAAGCTATTTTTTTGTGTATAATTTAATTAACCCTTTAACATTCTGCTCAACCATTTGGTAGAGCACATTTAAGTCATTGTACCTTATTGAAGAAGGATTTGAACTTAACATAATGTGATTGTGCCATCTCTACCAATCGGTAGAGGCATGGCAGGCTAAAAAACGAGTGAACGAATGAGTGAACAAAATTAGACAAAGTCCAGAGTAAAGTTTCTTCAATCTGTGACGTTTTGGAGTACCATGTCATCTGCTGGTGTTGGTCCACTGTTTTACCAAGTCCAAAATAAATGCAGCCATCTACCTTGTGATTTCAGAGCACTTCATGCTTTCATCTGCTGAGAAGCTTTATGGAGATGGCGATTCCTTTACCAGCAGGACTTGAGCAGTTGGGTACAGTGTCAAAACTACTACTGAATGGTTTGTTGAGCTGGGCCGGCCAGCTCTTTAAGCCATACTGATCAACATAAAATGTAAAACACATTTTGTGACGTATCTGATTTAAAACAAAATGATTTTTGATGTAAATGCAGTTGCTGAGCACGAATGAGTCAAAGTTGCTGTGTTATCTACCCATGTTTATTCTTTCAGTTTTGTTTAATAGCACTCTCTACTTTTACCATTATCTTCCCTTCCATTTGCTACCCTGTCCCAGAGCTAAAACCACGTAGCCTCTAATTATGCCATCTTATTATGTCCAGCTAGACAGAACTTCCTGGGAATGTGTACTCGCTAACTGACTTTTGAGTAAAGAATGACCAAATGATAGACTTTGTGTTCCTTGCCTCTTTTCATTTCATAAAGTAGAGGGATGAGAGGAATTACTGTTTCGCTTTATGGATAAATATTTGCATTCACATGGTTTTTGATAGCTAAATACCTCTCAGATTGTTCCGATTAAGAGCTTTTTGCTGGCGTAAAGGAACTTGAGCAGAAATGGAATAATCAAAAACAGGCTGTCCTCGAGCAGTCAAAAAAGTATTTTCAATAACTTAATACTCTTGGATCATTTAAGTATCATATCACATGTACCCAGGAGCGATGCATATGGCTTCAATAAAGATAACCCTTTCAGCAATTTGAATGCATTAGGTATTTGCATGTCTGCTCCTGCTCTCGCCACCAGCTAGAGTTCCTCATTACACCCAGTGCCAAAAGGAGTTATTGTACCACAGTTACCTTTGCGATGGGCCTGGCCCTGTAATCAAAGAGAGGGAGGACAGTACGCAGGCTTGATTCCACTGCTCCTCTGTTCATTTTCCAAGCGTTCCACACTCATGCTTCCTGCCACTGCATCGCTGCCTTTCTGGGAGTGGAGTGTCAATTAAAATTCCTGGTCTTGGCCTGTCATGGCATTGTAAATCTCCTGTTCTTCACCTCTTTTCTCTACTCGCACGCCCCTCTTCCTGCTGTGCTGGAAAAATGAGATGGCCCGTGTGGTATTTTTATTCAAGGGCTTCGTAGTGACCCCTCTTGAACTTGCCTTTAGCCGTTTCTCCAGTTCACACATTTCAGCATCTGCCAGGCGGTGCAGCCGAGGCCTGGTGGATAGGGATCTGGTCTTGTAACAGGAAGGTCGCCAGTTCGATCCGCAAGCAAGTCATGACTAAAGTGCCCTTAAGCAAGACACCTAACCCTCAACTGCTTCCCGGGCGACGTGGATAGGGCTGCACATGTTCTCACAGCATAATGTCTTCACTAGGGTGTGAGTTTCACTGCATGGATGGGTTAAATGAGGTGAATCAAAGAAATTGGCAAAAAAGAAATGAAAGAAATGTAAAGGTGTATCACATTTGATACATAGTTGACTTTTTAAGACTTCTACATAAAGTAAATAAGACTTGATGTATCAAATCAGATACATGTCTTTGGCCCCTTTGTGGATTATGCATTCACTGCAGGCAGTCCTTCTTTTCTTTTCTTCTTCTTTGTCTTTGCCTTAGTCCTGCGCTGGCGCAGGGTCAACTTGCCTGTATTCTGTTTATCAATGGGCATGGTTGGCAGCATCGGCATGGTGGACTTCAGGAGCCCATCTGGGCTAAGGTCGAGGATGCGCTGCACAGGCTAGCCTCACGCATCCTTTCATTTATCGGGGCGACACCGAGTCGCCACAGAACATCAACATTTGAGGCGTGGTCGAGAAGGGTGAGGCCGATTGTCCATCGCAGCATGCACATTTCCATTGTGTTTGGTGCTTTTTCGTGCTGCTTGGTCGAAGGTCGGCACTCGCAGCTGTATAGCGCTACGGGCCGGACAACAGTGCAGTAGATCTTGGACTTGAAGCGGATCAGTATCTTTGGATCGCAGAGTACACCCGTCACCTGACGCTACTTCCACCAGTCTGCACTAAAAGTTTAAAATGACTCTCAGCACTGAGGGTTTAGCTTTGAATCCCCATCTGAGTGGGAGTTCTGCAGGGGTTTCCTCCGGGATCTCCAGTTTCTTCCCACAGTCCAAAAACATGGAGGTCAGGTGAACTGGTGACTCAAAATTGTTCATGTGTGTGCCCAGCGATGGATTGGCACCCTTTCCTGGGTTTAGCCAAGATAGTGGAATGCCCTTCCCTGTGAAAATGTATGGGACTCACCTAGACCAGGATTAAGCAGAAGATAATGTATGGATGGATATTTTTGACTGTGATCAATTGATTTTGGTATATAATATGATACTCTTTTTGCCAGAAAGTCAAATAAACATCAGTTACAAAGAACGAAGAGTTTTCTGGCAATGATGTGATGGTTCCGGCTTTACAGGATTAATTCCAACCTAACTGTGCTTTTTTGATGTTTGATCGCAAGGCACGTCTCCTAAAAATATAAGACAGAGAAGGACAGAGTTCCTGTAAAAAAAATAGAGAAAACACAAAGAGGCTGTTCAAAGAGGCGCAGCCGAAAGCCACAGTTTTGGAGGGAGATAGCGTTCCTGACAGACGTCCACTGCGGTGAGGTCTGGGATAAAACTTGATGATCTGCGAGAAGAGGCCCCTTTCCCTGTGATGTGTCTTCCCACGCACCACATGCACAAATCTACTGAGAGGATCCTCCAGCATCATGCAGTCCTTACCACCAAACACTGCCCCTGAGAATTCCTCACATTCTCTGTGGACGGCTAATGAAGTGTATTTGGGAAGCATGAAGTCCATCCAAACAAGAACTCCAATGATTTCACATCTTTGTTCTCACAAACACACGTAAACACACCGTATACTCATAACAAAAACAATCCTATACCATCTGGGTAGGAACTACATTATATGGTCAAAAGTATTAGCACACCTGTCACCTGTGAAATCAAGGCTAATAAAGGCTTGCGGTAACTGTCTCTACTGTCCAGGGAAGGTTTTACTAGATTTTGGAGCATCACTGTGAGGATTTCATTGCATTCAGTGACAAGAGCATTAGTGATGTAGGGATGTTGGATGATCACCACCATACCTCATCCCAAAAGTACTGGATGCTGGGGGGCTTTATACCCTGGCATTAGACATGGTGTTAATAGGATTTCCAGAGGGTCATATTCTATTGGCAGTACTCAGTTACCAACATACCAACCAATTTGCTAATATGGTTAACATGTTGTTGGTTCTGTTTGGGCCCCAAAAACAGCTCTGGCCCACCAAGTGCTGGACTCCACAAGACCTTTCAAGGAGTCCTGTGGTATCTGGCATCAAGACGTTAACAACAGATCCTTTAAGTCCTGTAAGTTGTGAGGTGGAGTCAATGTAGATTAGACTGATTGTTCCACTACATCCCACAGAGGCTGGATCAGCCTGAGGTTTGAGACATTTGGAGACCACTGGTGACTGGGAGCATCTCACAAGCCTTGTCACTCTGCAGTTGTTCCAATCCAGATGTCTGACCATAATGATTTGGCCCTTGTTAAAGCCTCTCAGGTCTTCACACATTTTTCTCCAGCATCTAACATGTTGTCAACAAGAATCAAGTGTTCTCCATCTAAGATATACCAGACCTTCACAAGCCCCACTGTTCTTCATCTGCCATGTGTGTTATTCATTCACATATTATTTTCAGATGTGCTGATATATTGTTAAAAAAACACACACTAAACATTTCTAGCCAAGACATTTGAGCTCAGAACTGAATAAACAGAGGTGTTGGCTACACACTGGTCATTACAGTTTTTAGAAATTGTATGTGCTTTTATTTCTAAAGCTTAAAAATTGTGAGATGACACTGTGTTTTACTGAGTCACGTATTCCAACATTGGATATTCATGAGCTGTGTGTTACTTTAGAGGTGAGAGTTCTTTGTTCATGTGAACGCTCTTTGTTTATAGAGACCAAATGGGCATTGTCACACATTCCTCGGCTGCTAATCCACCACTGACGTGTGCGGAATTATCATTTTGTTATCATATGGCTGATCGCGTGACTGGGCTGGAAAAAAAGACTTGCACTCTGACTCACGCTGAAAAATATGTCTCTGCTTATTTAAGCTCCTCTCACGAGAATCTAAAAATATATTTTGATTCAACCTATATATATATATATAGGTTGAAACAAAATATATTTTTAGATTATATATATATATAAAATATTATTATTATTATTATTATTATTTATTTTTTTATTTTTTTTAAGTAGAGCTTTTCTGGCTTCCGGAGAATGTTTAGTTTTGTTTCTCGGATAAAATCTTTTAAGCTGTTATATAAGTGTTTTTGGACTTGTCCCACCGGCAGAAGTGCAGACACCAGAGAGTTAAGAGTGTAGACTCAATATCTAATGCCACAAACAAACACATATCCTCTGTTTTTAAGAGGGAACAAGAGTGTCTGTAAAAGCATTGTCCTGAAATAGACACAAAACTGGGTGCTAATTGAGGTTGATGCATTTTCGCCAGTATTTTCCTCTCTTTTCTAATGTGGAAAAAGTGTTCTTGATGCATAATTTGATTTTATTGCGCCTCGCAGTATTACCCGCAAGATCCATCTGTTGTATTTGAAATCAGCTGTGGAGCACTTTATGTCAACTTTTTAACCAGACATTTTCCCACATTTCAAACAAATGACAAACAGAATAGCAGCATGTCGATGTTTCCAGAAACTTACAACTGTTAAAGCAGTTGCTGGTAGCACAGCTGGCCTGAGCCACAGCCTCTGTCAGCAGTGTGATAGTCCTGCCTGGTGAACACAGCTGCATGCTATAGCCCTGATTACCAAATAGCATATGGATATTCAACAGCTGCCACATATATACTGCTAATGCAGTACTGAGACGTATCACTCTGTCATATACAGTGGGGGAAAAAAGTATTTGGTCAGCCACTGATTGTGCAAGTTCTCCTACTTTAGAAAGGAGAGAGGTCTGTAATTTTCATCATAGGTACACTTCAACTATGAGTGGCCACTTTATTAGGTACACATACCTTGTATCTGCATTCATTGCCCATTTTATCAGCTCCACTGACCATGTAGGTGCACTTTGTAGTTTTACAATTACAGAATGTAGTCCATCTGTTCGTCTGTTTACTTTATTAGCATCCTTTCACCTGTTCTTCAGTGATCAGAACCCCCACAAAGCAACTATTCTTTAGGTTAGTGTTCCAACTTTTTTGGAATGTGTTGCATTCCTGAAACCCAAGAATGAATGTATATGAAATGAAATGAAGCTGATCTGACAAAACATGAGATACCTTGAATTCATACTGTTTGCAATAGAATAATGAAGCAAAAGTAAATGACTTCATATAAATAAAAGTACATTAACACAGTACTTAAGTAATGAGTATCTATTAAAACTTCAGCTGAACACCCATCCATTATCCCACCCGCTTAATCCTTATCAGGGTCGTGGTTAGTCCACTACACCCTCACTGGGTGCAGGGCAGGGCTTAACTTTCCCAACTAAGTCCAGGACAGGGCTTAATTGACCTCCATGTTTTTTTTCCAGACTGTGGGAGGAAACCCATGCAGACACTGGGAGAACATGGAAACTCCACCCAGATGGGGACTCGAACCCAAGACCTCAGCGCTGAGAGGCGAGTGTGCTAACTACCAAACCAACAGCTAAATATCTTCTTAAGATATCTTATTGCTCATTAGATTAGATTCAACTTTTGTGATTGGCTCACAATGGAATTTAAATAATTTAACCCAACGCACACACCAGCGCACACAGTAGTCTGAGAACATGTGCCCAAAACAGTGGGCAGGCCTATTCACATGGACAGGGAGCAGTTGGGGATCAGGTACCTTACTCAAGGGTACTTCGGTCAACTGGCGACCTTCCGGTTAAAAGACCAGATCCTAACCAGCAGACCACAGCTGCCCCCATGAGACTAATTACTATTTCTGAAGGTTCTGTAATGTGCTGATCACCAGTGAAAAGAATAAGCAAGATCACTTTCTTCACTATAAAAGTGCAAATCCATCAAGTTTGGCTTGAGTCAGTCACAACATTAAGACCACTCATAGATGAGGCACATGTGTAGGTCTGGCATAGCTGCTTAACCAGGGATTTGCTTACTAACAGTGCCATCTAGTGGTAGAGGGTAGTAGTGCAGGCAGAAATGGCCACAGAGTGTTCCGGAAGTAAACAAACACCAACAAGGTAATGGGTAGAAAATGTTGATTTGTCTTTTATCTTCAAAATAGCTTCAGATCGTTAATTCTACATATTTCTACTGTTTAACTGAGTTTCTGTTCCTCAAGAAGGCTTTGCTTCCAAAACTTATCCTATTAAATTAGCTCCTGACCATGTAGGTGCAGTTTGTATTGTAGTAGCCTACTACTATTGCAGACTGTAATACACCACTTTTAGCTCATATTTGGTATCTCTTACAATTTGTTGACAGTGAATTTATAGGCTTTGTTAGCAATGTTTACTCTCCACACATATTTCATACAAGGCATCATGGAAACCAAAGGATAGGAGATATTAGTCCATAAATAACCTCAATAAGCACTATTAATCACTAGGAGATATTAGTCCATAAATAACCTCAATAAACACTATTAATCACTAGAATAGGATATATTAGTCCATAAACAACCTCAATAAACACCATTAATCACTAGAATAGGAGATATTAGTCCATAAACAACCTCAATAAGCACTATTAATCACTAGAATAAGAGATTAGTCCATAAACAACCTCAATAAACACTAGTAATCACTAGAATAGGAGATATTAGTACATAGACAACCTCAATAAACACTATTAATCACTAGAATAGGAGATATTAGTACATAGACAACCTCAATAAACACTATTAATCACTAGAATAAGATATTAGTCCATAAACAACCTCAATAAACACTATTAATCACTAGAATAGGAGATATTAGTCAATAAACACTATTAATCACTATAATGTGAGATATTAGTCTATAAACAAGTTCAGCAACCACTATTTATCACTAGATCTGTGCAAGCCTTTCACAATTAAGGTATGTAAAACATTAGTGAAATAAATGCTATAGTGCTAAAGCTAGCACATATCCACCATATCCCTTTGTCCCAAGATCCCTTGTGTGAAATGTATGCTAAACGTCTGGTGAAGAGTAAACAGCTCTACTACAGCCTATAAGCTCACCGTCAACAACTTGTGGGAGACACCAAAACTGAGCTAAGAAGGGGAGACACTGTCCTACCTCACCCTCCTATCATAGAAGACTGAGTATCTAGAGCAGCATGTCAGTTTTGTCATTGTCTCCAAACAGCTAGAAATCTCAAAAAAGCTTCATGAAAAAAAAACATTAATCCAACACGTGAAGGTAGATAATGAGTGACCATTTAATGATCTGTAGAAGTGTTACCCAACAATTCATTTTTTTACATTTCAAAATGTCCTCATAGAGGAACAGCAAAATACACTCAGAATAATGAAATAAAAAAGAGAGAAAAATCTTAAGATGTTTGTTTTCCATTTTGGTATGTTGATTTTTAATTTATCAAAATTATAAGTGCCTTCAATGTCTTCATGAGCCATCAATCTGCAGTCAGTGTAGTCAAACTGCAGAGTGACACTCATGGTTTAATTTCTGCATCGCTTTACTTCTGGTTCTTTTTTTTTTCTTCAGAGCACTTTGTTTTGTCTTACAAAACAAAATAAAGATGTCGAAAGAAGAGGAAATATCATGACATAGAATAAATGAGTATTTACATCTTGGTTCAAGATGACAGACACCAGAAGAAAGGGGGAGTGAAATTACAGATCTGTACAGATTTCTTTACATATTTCTGTTTTTGAACACCTGCATGGCACATCTCAATGGCGAGAGGCAAAAATGATACATAAGGGTTTTCAAAAAAAGTTAAACTAGAAGACAGAACCAATTTCAATAATCCTCATATCAATTATCTGACAAAATAACAATAATAAAAAAGAAATATAACAAAAACAGAGGTAGGGGACCATAAATATATAAAACAAGGCAAAGTGAAAGCAGAGCTGTAAAAGATCCAGTGACAAGTACAAAGTCAAGTATTAAAATAAAGTTTGATTGAATTGATTGTTCCCCCCCATCTCCACCCCCACCCCCCCCAAAAAAAAAAAAAAATTGGCACTGAACCGATTCAGACAAATAAAGCAATACAAGTGATGCAGATAATATTTACTTTTATGGATGATGTTGTTAAGGTAATCCACAGGGTCTCCTGACTGCTTTGAACGTATTTAAATATTTATAATATTTACAGAGTCCCACTTAACCCAAGTTGCCTCAAGTCTTGAATAGAAAGAAGAAAACATTTACATACAATCCCCAATTGAGGCATCAAGTGTAAACTCTACAACTCGCAAAAAAACTCTGTTCAGTCCCTTTAAGAGAGAACAGAGTGCACATTGAGAGTCGTTTCAAAAAATGACATGGAAGTAAATAGCTGACTGGTGACAGAACAGTAGTTGCAGTATAAACAGTTGATTTATACAACAGTTCACAAAGAAATATCACAAAATGCTTTCTCACCAGCTTTGTTTTTCATTTTATAACATGTGTGGCTGGTGACAGAAGTATGTCAAAGTAATATGGATCACTTCAATATTCAAATCTGTACAAAGTCCACAGATTTCCATCGTTTGATTTCCCCTAACATAGTGCAATGACAGATCCCATCCATCGTTTTAAGAAAATTAAAAAAATAACAAATCACAATCATCATTTCAATGAAATTAAAAAAGGAAAAACAACACAACTGTTTCTCAGTCCCAGGTCTTTTTAACCTCAAAAGATTTGATCTTTAATGTGTTAAAAAACCATAGATACAAACCTTCAAATCTTCAGCAATGAAAACAGTAAAATTAATGATCAGAAAATTGATCATTGCAAATCTAGATCCATTTAAAAGTGTGCGCTCTCAAATGAGAGTTAAATGGTTCAATGGAATACAAAATAAAAAAAAAAATGAATTAAGGATCTGGTGAAGAAACGACAACAAAAAAAACTAAGGAAATGAATGTGTGTCCAAAGTGGAGTAAACCCGTCCAACGTTGAGGCATTTTTCAGAATGTTGTTCAGCTGGTGTTGGCATACTGCTTATTTAGGAAAATGGGCTCTCCTTGGAAAGTCTTATACAGATGCAATAACAATCATGAGATGTGGGGAGATGCTGGAGATGCTGTTGAGAAGATCAGGAGCGAGGTGAGACAAGTGGCTCTCAGAAAACTCACACGGAGGGAAAATTTGGACAACGTAGGCCGGCTACAAAAAAGACAAAAACATCTTAGTTGCAGTTCTCATGTTTAAAGCATTGTTTCACTCAGAAATCATATTTAATTTTTCATTTCCACAAGACACGCAGTTCAAATTTAGCTTTTTTAGTTTACAACTGGAGGTTTTGCTTCTCTATAGACATTACTCATAGAGTACACTTTGGTGCACTTAATTTGTATTCACCATTCAGATTCACGTACCTGATTGGAGCCTGGATTCGGAACATTGATAATTCCAGCGGCTTGTTTTGCCTGTAGGTATGTAATAAAGCCAGTTTTGAGGGCATGAGTCTGGTTGACGACATCATCTTGGTCTAACCCACAAGGTAATGCCAACAAGAGGCAGTAATCACTCTCCACCTAGAAAAACAACCAATAGTTAGTGGTGACTAGTAAATATCTTCCCCTGCACATTGCCAATGTAAGTGCAGTTAAACACTGTAATGTAAGCACAAAAACATACAGTCATCCTCCTTGCAACTCCGTCAAGCTGAGAAGCTTCTAGGCGCATTCTTTGTGCAATACGAAGAGGAGGACCTCCCTCTGGTGGTGGCAGTGAACGATGAGCCAGTACATTATTACCAGAAACAAAGTGCAACTGGACAGCTGCGCTATCATTCTTCAGTGCCAGGTGGCCTTGCCATACAATAGGATACTTCTGCAGAAAGAGGGACAAACACAAAAATAACCAGTTAAAGGCTAAATGTCAATACTTTAATATTACATTATCTTCTAATGCATTTTAGCACACCTTCAAGAGTTGCACCATATCAACTGATGAATGTCCTGCATGGTCAAGTTTTATATCCGGTCGTATCTGGGACGACATTGAAGAGGGTAGTGTAATCTGCCCTGATGCAAGGCTCTGAAGTCCCTTCTGCAAAGAGGGTGATAATTCTGATTTGGGTGTAACGGCTGTTGGAGAGGTGTAAGAGGGAGAGGCAGTCTCGCTCTGGATCCGAGATACATGAGACAAATCTATGGAGCTTGGATGCCTAATGTGTGACATGTCAACTTTTGGTTCAACAAGTGAACCACTAGATGCGATATGGCTAGCCTTGGGAATATGATCACCTTCCTGAGACCCCTGACAAAGAGAAAGATATATAAATGAATTCTGAAAATACAGATTATTCATTCAATTACTAAAATTTTATTTATGCATAGACATATTAATGTGAATCTTTATTTTCACAAAATCTCACCTGAGATGGAGTGATGCTACGGTTGGCCATATTAATCCCAATTACTGAGTGACTTGGTAATTGGGAATGGAAGCCACGCATTTCTCTGTAGTACTCAGGTATGGTGCTTGCATTTCCAGAATGTATAAGCTGCACTCCTTGAGGAGCAATCACGGAGCCAGAAGAATGACCAATTATTCTACTTTCTGAATGTGGAGAACGTGGCATCTTCACGTCCAATGCTTTTGATGCATCTCTCAAAGTCTGTGGAGAGCTCTTAACAACTGGGGGAGTTTTAGAGGATGTTGTAGAGATGTGAGAAGATGACATCGAAGAGGTCTCTGGTGTGTGAGCCTGATGGGTTTCAATAACCCCTGGATGGTCTGTTAACTGTTGGTGCATCAATATACGCACATCTCTGTTGTACTGATCTAGACGCAATCCACTATGATGAATTGCTTTGTACTCAGGCTGGATTACCATGACATCTGATTGTAACTGTGGCATAGATGGCCTACGAGCTCCTTGATGGAAGTGTCGTACATCATCATCACTTGCTGCACTCACTTGGCCAGCACCAGGTACACCTGAATGTGATTTAAGCAACATATCTCTTATTACTGCTGGCTGGGGTGTAGTTGGTCGCTGTTGAGGACCAGACCGCGGAGATGAGAGAGGATCTGTACGCATTCCATACTTAATTCCAGATAGTGGCGGAGTACTCATTCTGACATTTCCTTGAGACAAATGACTAATGGGGACTGACTGTGTGATATTATGAGGAGTCATGATGACTGACTGCTCGGGATGATGAACGTTTGTCCCATACTGAGGTAATGGTCCACTTGGACCCAAGACGACTGAGGTACTAGTTGGGCAAACCTTAGAGAATGGGGAGACTGAATTACCTAATGTCCTTGGAGAGAGTGACTCTTGTTTTGGATGACAGCTCAATCTGTCGTTAGGAGTTCCTGGATTTGAAATGTGATTCACTGGCAAAGAGGAGGGATGTGGAGTTAAAACAGAACTTTGACTGAATGCCTGGGGTTGTTTTACATCAGCCTTCAATAAAACAGATTCTGCTACTGATGCTTTTTTGGTGTGATGTTGCTGCAACATTGACTGGCTATACCTCAGGATTTGAGAATTGGTACTAGACTGCTGGAATGTTTTCACTGGTGCACTTTGAAGACCAGTGTGATAAGATGATTCAGACTTTTCAGAACCAGAAAAGTCTTGTTTCATGGAGGAAATGACAGGTTGGGCATTGAATCCATGACTATTTAATATGGCACCTACTTGTCCTTGCCCTGTGGGTGTCTGGGATCCTTTAGGGGTACAGGGATGAGATGGAAGTGACTCTTGTTTTGTCTGGGACTTTGAAACAGATTGTTGAAATTCAATGTCGACAGCACTGGGTGGTGGAACTTGGCTAATTTTGGCAACAACTTTGTGAGGTCCCCCTGTCTTTTGTCCTGAATAACTCAGTACCATTACACCCTCTGAGGTGTTCACCCTCAAACCTGGAGCTGAGCCTGTGCTACTAGATGTGTTATTAGGAGTAGGTCGCCTTTCATCAGACAATGAGAGTCCATGGTATCTGCTGTTTTCATTCACGCCTAAACGATACTTATGCTTGGGCTGAGACAATCCAGAGCTGCGGTTGCTCAAAGAGATGCGAGGAGTGTCATCAAAATCAAAGGGCATGGGTATCCGACTGATAACTGAGGTAGCTGTAGAAGAAATAACTGAACTTCCCATTTTCTCCTTGAAGATATGCAGTGTCTCAGTGGGTTGGACAGGTGGTTGTGGAGGTACCATTTGGGGTGTAACTGGTGTTATAGGGCTGGGTCTATCTTCCGGAAGCGAGGACTTTGTGATAGGTGAATTTTCATTTTGAGACATGCGAGGGTCTGCTAATGTGGTTGTGAGCAGTGTGCTTGGAACTGCATTGCTGTTTGAAGCCGATACATATTTTGGCTCCATTAGAATCTTTCGCAGGGTGCTAGAGCTAGGATCAATATCAGATGCTTTAGTGTCTGGGGGAATTGGAGGATTTGCTGATGGACCACCTACTGCTACAGTTAGTGCAGATGTGGCTACTGTAACTTGAGGTAGAGGAAGTGCTCCTTTCTCTTCTGTCCTGTTCCTCCAGTCAGGAGTTGTGAGAGGTGTCTTAGCTGTACGAGTTGGTGTTATACTTATTCGAGTTGAAGGAGGGGTAAGTGCAGGAGCTAATGACTCTGAGGATTCCGGTGACCTAAAATATGAAGGACTATTGCTTCCAGAATGAAAAGCTGATTCTTGAGGTTCAGGCTGGTCTATAGCAGGTTGTTCTGCCTCCTTTGGAGTGTCCAAAGTCACTGTGGATGCAACTTCATGTTTGCATGCAGCAGCAACAGTGACTACAGTGGCTACAGCTGATGATGTTGCTGCTTTAGGGTTGACTGTTTGAATGTCTTCAGGAATAGACTCTGGTAATTTAACTGCTGTCGATTCAGCTTCAAGTACTGCATTTGCTGCTATATCAGTTCTTTTATTGGCAGAAACCTTGCGACCTTTGGGTTTCTTTGGTGCTTTAGGTCGTGCTCTTCCTCCCTTCTTCTGCAACTCTGATGATGAACATTCAATAACATTTGTTGGTTCTGATGACTTTGAATCTGGAGTCAAACTACTACAAGACTCAGAAATTATAATATTTTTTATTGCCAAGTCTGTCTCTGGTTCCATAACCTCATTTGCCGTGGACAAAACTATTGGCTCTGAGGTAGGAAGGAGTGCTGTGTATGTAGGAGGAGCTTGGAAACCATCTGTATCAGCAGAAATATCCTCGGCAGTAATTGAATCAATTGCAGCAGCAAGCTCAGTTTCACTTGCAGGATTAGCAGGTTTTTCCACTTCTACTTCATCTTCAGGTTCTGCTGCAACAGGTGGTACCACAGCTGTAGGTTGGGAAGCTGCTTCTTTGTAGGTGGTTGGTGGGTGGTCAACTGCTAATTTGGAAATATTTTCCACTGCCCTTTCCAGCTCCATCTGCTGGGCAAGCAAGGCAGCTTCTGGCTCAACATGATTCTCTGAATCAGATTGAGGATCTTCCTTCTCATCTGGGCTAAGATCATCTACTTCTCTGAAGTAGTTTGGGGTTATAGATTTTTCATTAAGAGATATTTCAGTTTTTGTCTTCTCTGCAGATTCTTGACACTGTTCACCATCCTTATTTCCTGACTCTACGGCATCTTTAACCGTGTCCCCACTCAGATTAATGACGAGGTTTTTCAGATCGACAGCCTTATCATCTGGAGGTTTGGTGTTGCGTGTCAATCTTGGCACCTTCCCTTTCACACCCCTGTTAGTCGTTTGTGTTTTTTCCATAGCATCTATCTCTGACTTTTCATCAGGTTTTTCCACAGCACATTTCCTCTCAATTTGTTTAGGTTCCTTCTCCTTTTTAGACACTGTTTGTTGTTTTGTGCCTGGCGATGTATTTGCAGATTCAGGAGGAGTCTCATCTCTTGCCAACTCCACTGTTTCAGAGAGATGAACTGGACTAGATACTGTGCTGTCTGACTGTTTATCTGTCTTAGTTGTTTTTCTGCTCTGTCCAGCTCTAGCTACTGATTGAGCCTTTTGAGAGCGAGGAGAGCGCCATCCCTCTACAGTTTTAGTGACCTCACTACTGCTTCCTGACTCTTTACTATCAGTGTCTTCCCCTTCAGAATTTTTTGTCTGCTCCACCTTCATTGGAGACACATCATCCCTTCTTTTTCGTGTTTTGGGTGGACGACCTCTCCTTGTGACTGCTGGCATAGTCAACACATCTTGCTGGACAGGCTCTTTGTCAGTGGCACGTTTCCGCATGGAACGAGAGGATTCAGCAGAATCTTTGCCTGGCTGTTGATGCACCTCATCCTCGGGTGGTGTAGCATAGACAGAGCGAACATTGCGCCGTTGTCGTGTTCTTCCATGCGGCAGGCTTGAATCACTAGTCTGCTCCAATTCTGTTGCATGAATGGGAGATTTTGATGTGTTTTTGAGATCGGCCAGGACTTTTGTGACCTCTCCTCTTGGTGATGCTGCCCTTTTTAACTTTTCTCTATCAATGCGTTCACTTTTCCGAATAGCTGGTTTTTCATTGTTAGCTGGTTGAGTTGCTGTTGTAGGTGTTAATGGTGATGGGTTTGCTTTTGTCTTTTTATTCTTTGCTTGTTTCCGTCCCGGTGGTGTTGGTTCAATCTCTGGTTCAGAGACTGTCAGCTGATTCTCCAAAGATGATTCAACAGTCTGGTTAGAATTACATTCAAGCTGCTCTGCTTTGTCTTCTGAAACCTCTGCCTTTAAAGTTGCATCTTTAAATGTGGGAGAAAGGGACTCTGCAGACTCTGGCTCCAAATTACTTAAAGATGCCCCAGGAGTGGGAGGCTTCACATCCAGGTTCTGCTCATCAGCTAAAGTATTTGCAACCATTTCTTTAGGTTCACAAAGCTCATCATTAGTCTCTACTTCATCTTTATTTGACATAGGTGGTGTTCTTACTGGACTAGATGCTTTAATGTTGTTCAGTTGACTGGACAGTTGAGGGGAGACTGTCTGAGTATCTTCTAGCTTCTGATCTAGAGCTGGTGCCACACATACCTCTGTAGTTGGAGAACCCGTTTTATCCTGCTGTAGTGATGTCTCTGCGGGAGTGGGAAGAGATGTCAGTGAAGTGGGGCTCACTGGTTTAAATCCATGCACATCAGGCATGTTAGGAGAGCACACTTGCTCTTGATCTGGCAAGTTTTTCTCTAGTGTCTCAGCCACATTGGCTTTTTCAGAAGTGTGCAGCTCTTGGTCTTTATCTTTCTTTTGCTGTAGCTCTAAGAAACGATTACGGAAAAGCACTATGGGCTCCTGTGAAATGTCTGTTTCTCCTCCTCCAGTCTTTTCCACAGCAACAACAGATCTACAATTATCTTTATCCATTCCAACCTCATGATCATTATCCTTGCGTTCAAGATGTCGAAGACGTCTGGAGTCCTGCTCAAAGATAGAGCTATGAAGAAAACGAGAGGCAAATAGCTCCTGCCGTTCTTGATCTTCTGGCTTGGGGTCTTCTTTTTTGTTGACATCATGCTTTCCTTCAGAGTCAGATCGAATTTTCTTTTTCTTCATATACCAGGAAGGAATAGGTCTTGGCGTGGGCTCAACCTTCTCCTTGTCAGTGCTAGTCCGAAAGCTTGTAAACCTTGAGTCGTACCCAAGGAAAGACCAATTATCCTCCCTTGATGAGGAAAGAGACTTGGCACGCTCAAGCAAGGCTTTTGTGTCTGGTGTTATTGTCTTATCCAGCGCAAATTCATAGAATTTGTTCTTTTCAAGGGATCCAGAGAGCTTTAGGTCTAGAAGCCTTCCTTCACGTTCTCTCTTGAAGGCAGTATCTAGCTTTGGCGAGAGATGTCTAATGTCTCCTCCATCATCATCAGAGTCTGACTGAACCTCTCCAGGCTCCAGTTCACATACAAGGCGCTTCCTAATGCTCTCACGTTTCACAATGCTGCTAGGAAAGTTCATCTCTACTTTCAGGGTGTTGTGTCTCATTTTTCTCTCCCAGCAGAGCTCCTCTTCAGTAAACAATGATTTCTTAACCTTGAATAACTCTGTGTCTGTGACAAGATTGTCATCATTGCATTTCAATCCATCTAAATGAGATATAATTTTGCTTTCTATTTTTGGTGAATTTTTTACCTCTTTGTCAATCACCAAATGTAACGTGTCAGTAGATGAGTCCTCTTCAAGTAAAGCAGATG
Organism: Crenuchus spilurus; assembly: GCA_036984385.1. Lineage (NCBI taxonomy): Eukaryota > Metazoa > Chordata > Actinopteri > Characiformes > Crenuchidae > Crenuchus > Crenuchus spilurus. The sequence continues at coordinate 45,078 of BRDA01012798.1, read as the reverse complement.
TAAATCTCCTTTCAGCCTCATCATTTAATTGTCTGGTGCTCCGATATTTGCGCTCCCTATTGGTGCTGAAATCGTAATCAAATGCCTCAGACTTCTTTCTCTTTAGTGGGGGTGAATCATCAGTGACATCCTGAGGGGGTTTGTCTACCTCATGTACAAGACTTCGACGATCAAAGTCCTCAGCATCAGTGCTAGGTGTACTTTCAGTTTTATCTCTTTTATCACACTCTTGAAGCTGCTGCTGGAGACGACGGCTTTTCTCCATTTGTTTTCTGCAGCTTTGGGAATGGTCAATGTCAAAAAGTAACCTTTCTTCACTATTCACTGCATCTTTATCATGTAAGGCATGGTGCACTTCAAGGTGGCTCTGTCTTAAGGGTTGCTCTTTTGAGTGCTCCATTTCTAAGTTTCTATCATCAGACACTGCAGGATTGAAGCATGGCTGGCTTTTTGCCCCAAAATCTTGCACCCTGTGGTCATGACTGTTTAAACGATCTCCTGTTGGTTCCCCAAGTCGAGACTGAAGATCTAAACTGAGACATAGATCTTTGCTCACTTCTGGTCCATCACACATGGCATTTGAAGTATTCAGTTTCTCCATCTTAGCATTTTTGCTTTCTCGTTTGAGGATCTCCATCGGAGAGAATTTCCTGTCACCATCCATTCCCTTTGGCAAATGACAGTCCCCCAGTCTCTTCAGTCCAAATCCCCCATCGTCTTCTTCCTGGGTTAGTCTCCTTAAACGATTAGCCTTTGCAGATGCTTCTTCAAAACGCCTCTTTCGAGCAGCTAAGCGATCAGTGTCTATGGAAGAGTTATCGAATGTGGAATCTGCTTTAAGGTATTGTCTACCTTTGCTTTTACTTTCTTTGTCTACAACCTCCACTTGACTAGCCAAACTTTTATCTTTGGCAGTTTTTTCACGTTTAAGGACCTCTCTGTTTGGAGTTTCTATTCGAAGGGACATATTCTTGTGGTCAGCTGAGTGCAGTGAGGGTGGAGACTTGACAGGATCACTGCCAGCTTTCCCTCTTTGTTTTTCAATGATTACATGGTCTATTAATTTTCCTTCTTTTTCCTTGACTCGTGTTAGCTGGACAACACAAGGTGGAAGATCCAGTCGTCCTTTTCCGGAATCTTTTTCCTTGCCCAGTGACTTATTGAAATTGTGTTGAGCTGTATCAGGACTAGTTTCCCTGTCCGGTTCTGGTTCTGTCTCAGATGATGGAACACTTGGAGATGCAAGTTTTAACTTCCTTAACTTTTGCTTCTCTGTTCTGTCCTTGTCTCCTTTATCCTTGTGTCCAGCGCGTCTTTCCTTTTCTCCCCCATTTCCACGCTCTGCTTCAAAGAGTGGCTTTTCTTTCTCTAGTTTATCACTTTTATTGTACCGATCCAAACGAATTCTGTCTGGCTTTTCAAAGCGGGGAGGTGAAATTGAGCTGCAGCTGCCACTTCGCTCAGAGGAGCGACTATAAATATGATGCTCAGAGTCACTAGGCAGCCGTTCAGAGAGAGAGGGGGAACCAGCAGGGCTTGCAGGACGACGCGGATGAGATGGACTTTGGCTGTGTTCAATTGTCCGTCGGCCATGATCACGTTCTCGATCTGTTTCAAAGCGCTCTCTATCTCTATCACGTTCTCGCTGCATGTAGCTGTACTTTCGAATGTCTTGCTCATAAGGGTCTCTGTATTCCCTGTATTCTCTAGGCTCATCGTAGTATCTTGGGTCATAGTAGTCTGTGGTGTACGGATCCCATTCTGTGTAAAACTCCCGACTTCTGGCAGGATACTTGCGACGTGGATCCTCCGTGTAGGTTCCAGGGGTTCGCACATTTTCATAATATGCTCTCTCGGTGGAGAATTCATGATATGGAGGCCTACGTTCATCTCTGTACAGGGGAGAAAAAAGAAAGTGCACGTTCAAATTTATGGGCAAATGATAATGATGAAAAAATATTTTTTTTTGTGTTGAAAAAGTAAATTTTTGTTCATAATTTAAAGGTGAACTCATATTTTATATTCATTACAGGTAAATGTAAACATAAGCTAAAGGTAAACTCACACGTAAAAAGACATAATTCAAGCCTTTTTTGTTTTACTGTTGAACAGTTTGGTTCATGATAATCAGAAATCCAGAATCTCAAATTACTAGAATATTTAATTTCAAGTAGAAACCAAAGTATCACTTACCGCCTTTCAGATAGGATGTCATAGAAATCTCTGATATCCTGTCCAGATGCCTGCATTGAACGGTAGAAAGCCATCTGACTTTCATGATTGGCAAAGTCCACCTGAAAAGTAAGATTGTAAGATATACTTCACGATAAATCAAAACAGCAAAAGTTTAACATAAGTAACACATTAGTCAAAAGAAAATTAATTTAATAGACAAAACTGTGTATGCACCTTAATTTTGTTACCCCCAATCTTCCAACCCTTGGTTTCCTTTACTGCAGCCTGTGCACATTCTATGTTATTATACAAGACAAGGGCCATTCCTTTCAATCTGTCAAACACGACCTACCAAAGAGAGATATCCTTAATGAAAGCAACATAGGAGAAACACGGCTACAGGACATTAATAAGAATCATTTTTGCATGGATGAAGGTATACCTTAACGACATGTCCATAACGGCAAAAGTGTCGTGTTAAATACTGTTCTGTGATGTTGGAAGCCAGGCCATCTAACCATACACATGTGGTAGGCATACTTTTGCCAAATCCCAACTGTATACAAACAAACATAAACAAACAATTACATAAATGCAATCAAAATATTGCTCTTTGAATGGTCCCCAATTTAATTTTAAAACTACATTATATAGCATAAGGTTCTCACCTTTAACCTGTTGTTCCCAAGGTATTCTCCGTCCATTTTCTTTATTGCTTTGCAGACACTAGCGATATCACAATACTGCAAAAATGCATACTGCGGGGCACCATTAACCTTCTTAATATCAATGTCCTACAAAACACATCAGCTTATCATTAGTATTTAAATAAATCAACAATTGATTGTTGTAAACCATGGAAATGAAAATTATTCAAATATCTTCCTTAATGTTGGCAAAATAATCTCAAAATAATTCAAATTCAACTTACGACAATCTCCCCAAAGCGCTGAAAAATGTTAAGCAGGTCATGGTAGGTTGTAGTCTTCTCCAAATTTCCAATGAACAGTGTCCGCGTAGCTTTGGGGTGGAATTCATCTATCCGTTCATCTAATGGCCGAAATTCATTCTCACTCTCGGTCTCTACAAAAACATCATTAAGAAAACAGACATGAAAATACAGTCTCAGTATGAGACTCAAATGTGAAAACCTATGAAGTTAACCTAAGTGATAAAGCACTGGTGATAATGATTAGAAATTTAAACCTATTAAAATCCATTGTGAATGGAATGGCAAAACCCTGCTCCAGCATGGATGTACCATACATTGATGTGATTTACATCATATGATATACTGATAATAAACAACATCAAAAGCTGCAAATATGTTATAAAAAACTTACCAGGGCCAGTCCAAGCAGTAACCTCAATCTGCATCCCAAAAAATAGCTTTCCCTTTGATGCACTAAGAGCCTTCTCCTGGTCCTCTTGTTGACGAAAGAACACAAGTCCATATCGTTCCTCCAAAGCACCATGAATCTGTACTGATGTCACTTTGCCATGCTTCTTGAACTCATGGAAAAGTCCATCTTTCAGGCTTGTATCTGTAATTTGAATGAAACATACCATGTTTGTTTAAGGACAATAACACAAAGCACAAGCTTAAATCAGCATTGAGTACAAATGGAATAAAAATCTGTTCAATTTCCTGAATTGCTAAAAAATAAATCATCAATAAATAATAAATAATCAGACTGTGAGCAAAACATTACCTGTTGAGCGCACAGGGAGGTTTTGCACTTTGATTCCAAAGCTTTTACGAGGCTCATCTTTGTCCAAAGGAGGCAGGGGTTGAGAGGATGGAGCAGGTACGGCGGCTGACTGAACGGATCGGGCTGGGGACTCATCGCTGGAGCTGCTACTGGAATCACTGGTGATGAAGAGCAAAACACAAGCACAGTGATGAAACAAATGGAATTACATGCTTTATTTAACACGGCAGGACTTTAGGTGATCCACAAAAGAGGCCTCTCGATTAACCAGTTTTATGGTTATAACTATATATAACACAGTGTATGACACAACTCTTTTACAGCTAACCCATCCTAAATACAGCTATTGTGGAGAAGATCATTCGGGTCCCCGTTCCATCTCTCATGGACATATACAACAAGCGCTGCATGCAGAAAGCTGTCAGCATTGTGAGAGACCCATCTTCATCCATCACACGGTTTCTTCTGGAAGAAGGTACCGCAGCATCCAGACCCACACCGCTAGACTGTCAAACAGTTGCATCCCACAGTTTGTCCGACTCCTTAACATAAACAATCTCACTCTCAGAGACTAAATAATACTGCAAACTCATGCACACTGTCTCACACGGCTGCACACTCCACACTTTTGCACTCTGCACAATACACAAACAATGTAGCTTGGAATCTTGCACTATATACTGTACAGTACTATATACTGAACATGTTTACATTTGTCCTGACTCAAAATTAGTGCCTCAAGTTAGTGTACAGTTACTATAATACAGGCCCTGCACGTCTACATGTCTTGTGTTCCGTGTTGCATCTGGTTCTGGAGGAACAGTTTCGTTTCATTATGTACTGTTCTGTATATAATTGAAATTACAATTAAACTTGAGCTTATAGCTAATCAGCTTTACACCCCAGAGACAACAAATGCTCTTTTCTGATTGGCTGGGAAGTTCATTCTGTAGACCTATGAAGTAAAAACATTTAATTACAGCTCTTTAACAATGCTCTGAAAACTCTGAATAGTAACCATCACCACTGTAAATATCCATGTCCCTGACAATACACAGACCACCATAAAGAAGTGGGTTTCTTTTCAGGTGACTCGTTTTCTTTGTATACATAAATGCAGAAAAATAAGTTAAAATAATAAATAGTTTGGTTCATTCACATATATGGTGGCATAAAGATATTTTGCACATATAGACCTAATGTTACTACTGTTAAAGAATAATATCAGATTAATATGCTAAATAAAGATGTGAAAAGTGGAGGTGTGCATATTTCATAATATCCATCCTTTCATCTTGAATTTTTTTTTTTTGCTTAACGTTGCGAAAGTATTTTTACAAAAAAATGCAAACCTTAACACTTCTACTCAACAAAATTCTTTTCCATGCCTCATCAGACCCTGTAAATTAGACCATAATAAGGGTGTCGAGCAGAACGTGGCAGAATTTCAAAGCAACTAGCTTTTAGATTTTGCAGTCATAAGGAATTCCAAACCATACAAAATGCAACACACTTCATCACCTCTGGGAGGCACTATTGCCTAAATTAGTCATAATATGTCCACAAACACTGCTTCCAGTGTCCAGGAAGGGGTCACAAAATGAAATCAAAAATAAGACCAACTCACCTGAATTATGCTTTTGCATCTTATTACATTACAATTCACCATTGATTCATGACAGCAGTGGTTATAACCAGTAAAGCTGCTCATAATAATGTGGATAAATGTAGATCTGCCAAATGCCGAAAACAACCGTTTCTACTGTCCAGGGAAGGCTTTCTAGTAGATTTTGGAAACTGCTGTGATTACTTATTGCATTCAGAGAAAAATGTTAGTGAGGTCATAATGTTGGATGATCACCACCGCACCTCATCCCCAACGACCTCCAACTCATCCCGAAAGTATTGGATGGAGCACCATTATTCCAGAGAACACAGTTCCACTGATCCACAGCTCAATAGGGCTTTATACCCCTCTAGCCCACGTCTGACATTAGGCACGGTGTCAACGGGTTCACGTTTATCGGCTCCATGTAGTCCTATTCTATTGGCCGTACATCTCTACAGGGATTAGACAACCTGTGTGTGCATTTGTACATCTGTCAGCAAATTGGTGCAACTCAAGTAGCAAAATTTATGAGAAGGGGTGGCCATTTGGACATAAAGTGTATATGTAAGTTGAGGTCTGATGCTGAATAAGACAGATATACCAGTGTTTACAAACAGCTTGGTGATTACAGAAGCCCAAAAGCAAATAAGGACTGGATTCCTGCAGTTTGGTGATCTTTCTGATGAAACACATCTGATTCAAAACACTAAGACATGCCTAATAAGATGACAGCAGCTCATCCCGGTTCTTTGCCCTTGCTTAATGCCCCACCCCTTTTTGCAAGCAGCCCCTCTAATTGAATTGAACTGGGTTGAATCCTTTATTGTCATTGCACATTGTACTATGCGCTGTATTGCACATAATCCCAAACGACACGTCACATGTTTGTGTGTAGCAGAGCGATGGCCCTGTTGTAAAAACTGTCTCTCGGTCTGTTTGTCCTTGTTTTAATTTGTCTGTAAAGTCTGTCAGAGGGCAGCAGTTCAAACACTCGGTGTCCTGGGTGTGTACTGGCTTTCAAAATGCTCTGTGCCCTTCTGAGACTGTGAGTATTGTAGAGTTGCTTCAGGGAGGGGACAGGGTGACCAATGATTTTCTGGGCAGTGTTAATGACCCTCTGTGTTGTGTGCCATGGTGCACGTGGAGAACCACACAGAGATGAATGAATGAATGAACTTATATAGCGCCTTTCTCAAACTCAAGGACGCTTTACAGTTAACACACTCCATTTACACTCGTTTGACAACACACACCGGCGAGAAGTGGCGCACAGTGTACTCTCAAACGGAAACGACCGTCCACCCGGAAGACTGCATGGAACACTAGGGGGATCACCCAGGGATCACCCTTTCATACACAGACATACACATTCATTTTTAGAGTATCTAATTCACCTGATCTCCATGTTTTTGGACTGTGGGAGGAAACTGGAGTGCCTGGAGGAAACCCACACAGACATGGGGAAAACATGGAAAGTCCACTCAGAAACTCAAACCCAAGACCGCACCGCTGAGAGGCGAACGTGCTAACCACTAAGCCACCGTGCCGCCAAAAGACAGTAAGTCAGCACACTTTCCATGGAGCAATGGTAAAAGACAGTCCTTCTTCAGGTTGAGCCTCCTGAGGATACTCAGGACCCTCTTCACAACCACAGAGGAGAACCCCCAGGAACTTGAAACTGGGTAACCTCTCAACAAGCTCTCCATTTATACAAATAGGTTGCAGCTCAGACTTCCTCCTCCTAAAGTCTACAATCAGTTCTTTAGTCTTTGAGGTGTTAGTAACCACGTTGTTGTCTGCACACCACGCCACCAGCCTTTGCACCTCCTCTCTGTATACTGTTTCATCGTCGACAGAGATAAGCCCGACCAGGGCGGTGTCATTTGCGAATTTGATTATGACGTTATCTGGGTGGCTACTTGCACAGTCATGTGTGTACAGGGTGTATAGCAGTGGACTGGGCACGCAACACTATTGAGACCAAGGGCTTTGGAGAGATGTGTGCCAACTCTTAACTCTTTCGTACTGGATAAAAGTCAGGTGTTCATACTCATCCCTGGCTCTGTAAATGGGAAACAAAGTGGCTCAGACTTAGAAGCACAATACTATTCCAGCCAATCAGCAACAGCAAGTGTTGGTGCTCATTCACAGGACGGGGGAAAGGGAAGAGCAGGAGCGAAGAACTGTCTAACCATTCCTGAAGAGTTTGGATGGTGGAAAGACCATCCAAATGCTAAAAGACATAAAAAGGGGATGCTGTTCAGTCCAGTTTGCGAATGCTTGTGACAGATGATTACATCTGTTTTGTTTAGCAGCAGCAATCGTAGCAAGAGTTTGGTAACCCACAAGCTAGCTAATAACCTTGACAACACTCCATTACTTGTCATAACGCTCTCTTTGTGCTTCTTTTAGTCTGTTAGCTTAGCATTGTGCGTTGGTATGAATTTTGGGGGTGGAGCATCTGAAGGATCACTTAAGGGAGGGGTGTGTTTGTTTTGCTGTTGAGTACAAATATCAGCCGCTGTTCTCCTAAATTGCGTACTGCATCTTTAATAGGGGTAAAGGGTGTCCTCTTTCTCACAATGCAATGAGGTAGCCTACAAAGACTACTTACATGGACATGCTTCTATCTACAGCATCAAAGGAGCACAGTATCCAAAGAGGAATCATGCAGATAATGTTAGAACCGATGTAAAAATAAAAATACATACATCAATGTTTACACGTCTCATAAACATTTTGTATCATTTGCTATTTGACTGATGAATTATTACAGATGTCAGGGTTTACAGACAATAACATGGACAATACACAATTAAGTAATAACCTCATACAATCGATGTTTCATCTGTACAGACTTCTGTTCTTACTGAATTAGAAAAGTCTGTCAAAGTATGAATGACCATCTCAGTATATTCATAGTCATTGGAAGACTTTATATATATATATATATATATATATATATATATATATATATATATATATATATATATATATATATATATGTATGTATTTTCAAGGGCCAAAGAGCACATTATGATGATTAGGATCCTAAAACATAATAAAATAAGGATGTACATAGATCATAAATATAGGTATCAACAAATCATTACATGATTGTTTAATTTTTAATAGGACGGTCATTAGTAAAGTGCTGTCAAACAAAGTTATTTGCAGATTAAAAAGCGTGTTATGTTTACAACACAGACAACAAAAGAACTAAGACCATCTGTCTCTACAGCAATGGCTGCTTTCACCTATTATGTCAAAGGGCCACTTGCCACTTGGTTCAAGTACAATTAAAGTAGTGAAAGTTTCACAGTGTGAAAAAGCTAAATATATACAGGGGTTAGACAATGAAACTGAAACAGCTGGTTTTAGACCACAATAATTGATTAGTAGGTGTAGGGCCTCCTTTTGC
>BRDA01012798.1:14536-36061 GCA_036984385.1 Crenuchus spilurus | reverse complement strand
GTATGTACAAGAGGAAAAAAATTTTTTGAGTATACTGACATGTACTGAGCACATGGCACATTCACTACTGTTTACTGGTTTAGTGTTTCGTATTGTATTTATATTTTACATTACAGTAGAACCTCGGATATTATTTGCCCTGTTTATCGTATAATTATTTATTGTCAACTTTTTTGAGGGAAATTTTGTCCCAGTTATAGTTCATATGCCTGATTTTCATCAGCGCACCCATGTGACTCACATCCCAATTTTGCAAAAACTCACGTTCGCCACACCCACGAGTTCGTCTTTCATTCTGACTTTGCTTATGTTGATAATACTCAAAACAAACTAAAACAAGTCACACTGAAGCGACGCAGCGCTACTGCCTGAAAACGGGTGCGAAAACAAATAGCGGCCAAGAACGACATGAGAAGGCGTGTACAAAACAAAGGCTGCTGGCTGGACCACACCGGCACCCTCTAAAACAGAGCATAAACCTGTAAGAGTGATGCTAAATGTTCATTTATCCATTTAATTAGTCTTTTGTATTTATTTCTCATTGTGTTCTGTATGTAAAACTATAGTTATTCTGTATAAAATGTGTTTTTGTTCATATTTTGGAGTGTCTGGAACAGATTAATTGGATTTACATTATTTCTTATGGGACATATTGCTTCAGTTATCATTCGTTTTGGTTATCATCAGACACTTTTCAAATTAATGACAAAAACCAAGGTTCCACTGTATTAAGATGAATTAGAGGGGCACCTACCTGGGCACTTCATCGTGTACAACTGTAAGAGAACCATATACAGCACTGCATCACATTTTCTCTACTGAAAAGGGCTGACTTTGGGACACTGCCTAGTAGGAGTGTAATAGAGGACACTTCATGTGCCCTTTTCTACTGGAAAGGCAACCATATAAGGGCACTCATTACTACGGTACTTATTTTCAATATTATCAATATTCTACAGGACACACCATCATATTTTATCAATATAAATTTCCAGTCAATATTTTTTCCATGTGAAGGGTAGCTAACAGGGCACGATTTGCCATACTAGAGTTCACTTTGGCAGCGTTTTTTCAAACACAGATGCACAAGGGGGGGAAACCGCCTCCCCGAGTCCACCAGTGTTGATAAATATCCAATTACAGTCCAGTACTTTGCTATAAAACACTAGTATGCTCCTGTGCAGAGGCACTGGAAGTAGTCTAGGCCGACCTGAGAATATCCACATGTACTGTGTCTCAGCCTGTAAGTAAAGAACAAAACAACAAGAACGTCTTTGGTATCATTATTCCCCCACAGACACCGTTAGTAATAAAACTGCATCTAAGCATGAATTATTAACTGTGAACAGTCTGTCTTGTATGTGTATCTATCCACATGGTTTCCTTTTGTTATTTCACATCTCTGTGCTGTCCCCCAACTCACTCACTCTCTCTCTCTCTCACTCTCTCTCTCTCTCTCTCTCTCTCTCTCTGCTGACAGAGGCTGGGCTGTGGGAGTGGGCAGGGAGCCAGCAGTGGCTAGAAATTTCCAGTTCCAACTGGATCTCACGGAGGTGGGGGGATTCACACCCACATTGCAAAAGTGGGCTGTAAGAAAATAGACTAGTTAGTTCCATCTTACCATTCCCTTACACCTGACTGCTTTTTCTTCTAGAAGACGTAAAAAATATGTTCAAAAAGTGCACTTCCATTTAAAAAGTCTCCAAATAAGCACCACATTCTTCCTTTTCTTCTGCATTTTAAAGGACAAAAGTATAGACTATCCTTACTGCTACTAATGAGAATATCGGGGGAACATTCATTTATGTTTGTAATTTATTTAAAAAGGCATATTACAAGCCATTTTATATTTTATAGTAATTAAATAGTTAAATTAAATTAAATTAATTAAATTAAATAAATGTTTCTAATAATTTTAGACAATGGATTCTATGAATTATACTTCATATGTACAATTGGACTGAATATGGACTGAACAGCTGGTGGGAGTTCGTTCTACCAACTGGGTGCTACGACAGAGAAGAGTCTTGATGCTAGTCAAAGGGTGGCGGGTCAAGCCGAGCCATACTAGAAGTTCCAAGTGCTCAAGGTGCGGCTTGAGACTTGACCATTGCCATTAAGTAGGAAGGGCTGGTCATTTTTTTGCTTTGTAGGCAAGCATCAGGGTTTTGAATCTGATGCAAGCAGCTACAGTGAAGTGAACGCAGCAGTGGAGTGATGTGGGAAAACATGGGCTGGTTGAAGACCAGCCAAGCAGCTGCATTCTGGATCAGCTGCAGGGGTCTGATGTCTTGCATAGGAAGACCAGCCAGGAGTGAGTCTTGAGCTATAAGTAAAAAGTCTTGAAATATGTCACTTAACATGTAATAAATGAGGTTTTGTTGAAGTAGATTATGAACAATTATTAACCTTTTAAATATACAGGTATATTAAAATTTTCACATTCACTAGTATTTTTCTCAAATTCCAGGTTGCAGATTTAAAGATAAATTCAGACTATATAAAATATCCCCAAAAGTTCTGCTATAAAAAATAATATTATGGTAGGTAATTTTTAATGATCCTTTTAAGATGTGCAAAGGCTATTTACCATTTTACATATGCTCAGACATGCAAATTATCAGCAATAATACAACCATTTCCACAATTTCAGTGATATTTGTTTTTTTTAAAAAAATCTTTGTGTTGATTAATTGCGCACATCAAAATTGTTCTTTTTTAAATATATTTTTACATTGTTTTTGCCACTGAATGGTCATGTTTTATAGTTCTCAGAATCATATTCAGAATAGAGAATAGTAGGTTCATACAAGGTAAAACAAATGTATTCTTCAACTAGGAGCAACAATCAATTTAAGCACTGAAACTAAACAGTGAACACTAGCCACACTAGCCTAATAATAAATTTATAAGACAACTAATAGTTTAACTGCAATAGAAGATGTTTACGTAAATGATGCAACTGGAATAGAATAGTCTGATTGAAGCCAATCCAATTACAGTTTCTATCAAATCAAACACGGTAGATAATCCTGTACAGAACCTGTTAAAATAAGAAAAATAGCCATGTAAACGTGAATACATTCCCAAAAACAAGCTTCATTCTGTGCATTTGCATCATAACCGAAGATGATAAAATTTCAAAATAGTGGGAGTAGGAAATGGTCTGCAGAGTTCATGCTTCAAACCCTAAAAAAGTCTGCTTGATTAAGGATTGCCATTAAGCTCACAACATCAAGCTAGTTATTTAATTATACCAGTAAATAAGTCCCCAATGTGTTTACCTGAATTACAGAGTTAATTAAAAACAGACAGAAGATAATGACAAATATTACAAATCTAAAGGCCAGATTTCCAAAACCATCAGTGGAAGACAGCAATATTTCTCAAACTGAATGCTTTACTAAACATTGATATAACTCAATGTGATAGAGGATATGATCATTGATATAACACTGTGTCATACAGGCTCTCATCACTGACAGATCAGTAAGTGGTAGAGATTCTAATTATTGATATAAAGATAGGAGGTAGAGGATTTATTCAATTAAAACTCCAATTAATGAGAGTCATTTGTCAAGCAAAGGTCATATTAGAAGCAGAAGTCCCTATCAACATTTACAAGTTTACATGGGAATTACACTGCCATGAGGAAGGAAGGTTAAATGTGAATGCAAGCCAGAGTCAAGTAAAGTAGAGTCAGCAATCTGTCGGCACGAGACTCAGTACCAAACATGGGAAATTACTGCGAGGCTCATATAAACACAAGCAGGCACAACACATGCATTACCAGGAAATGTAGTGAAGTCTAGATTACAGCTGTCATAATGGAACATCTTGTTAAGGAGAGCTAGTATGATATATATATATATATGGGTTAAAATGCAATTTATTGTGATAGTATTATAAAATGTGATTTTTTTACCTGATTTTTGGAAAATAAACAGGTTTGTTGATGCCAACATTAGCAGTGTGCCATTACTGTACTTGTATATATTGGAGTGCAAGAGTCTAACGGCTGAAGATAAATTAGTGGTTGGGAATACAAAATTAACCAATATCTGCCATTAATCTTTACATGCAAGCTGTTAACTAAAAGTCCATTCTTTTGCCCCTAGTAACTAAAATTACACCAAATAAAAAGTTGGCACAGTATGAAAAATGCAAATAAAAAAGCAGCGTTTCGTACATTTACTTTGAATTTAATTCCATTGCAGAAAATATGAACATAAGATAATTCATGTTTTGTCTGGTCAACTTAAAGTTGTCTACAATGGAAAAAAGTCAAAGTAAATGTTTGAAACACTGCAGTTTTTATTAGCATTTTCCTTACTGTCCCAACTTAATTACATATACATTTCTAATATCTGTACATCAACAATCATGTTCGGAGCTGATGGCAAACATCTCAAAATAGCTGACTGAGGTTAGCAAAAAACAGACATGATGCTGATGCTGGTGTGTACATATTTATGCCTTATTGTACAACACACTACCACATAACACTGCTATGTTTAGTTTTGTTTACAATGTTTAAAGTCTTTCCATGACTGGACAAGTAGTTTTGAAATGCTTAGGTATTTTAAGTGTTCCAAGAAATGTGGGAACCCTGCTTTATTTAAATTTGGTTTTAATAATAAAAGACAAGAAGCTCAAATATGGTGTTTACTTTAATCAACAACTGGACCAGTGAAAGCTCCCCATTTCAAGATATCTGTAGACATCCTACAACACTCATCAAGGTATAATAGTCTCCGGAGTCTTTTGTGATCAAGGGATAATCTTTGTAGGAATCCTATAAAAATACAGCGGAACCTCAGTTTGTGTTATTATTCCATTACAAAGTGCCTGACGATAACCAAAATTCATTTATGGACACTCCAAAATATTAACAAAAAATTAATTTTATATAGAATAACTATAGTTTTACATACAGAACCCAATGAGAAATAAATACAAAAGACTAATGAAATGGATAAATTAGCATTTAACATCACTCTTACAGGTTTACGCTCTGTTTTATAGTGTGCTGGTGTGGTTCAGCAGTCAGCCTTTGTTTTGTACACCCGTTCTTGGCCGTTATTTGTTTTTTTTGCACCTGTTTTTAGGCAGTAGCGCAGTGTGCCATCGCTTTAATGTGTTGTGTTTTCGTTTGTTTTGAGAGTTATTATTTTGGCACACTTAGTAAATACGAACAACAATGGAAATGTTTTGGATGAACACGAAGAAACAAAGCCAGAATGAACAACAAACGCGTGGGTGGATGCTTTGTTTTCACGAAATTAGCAGCAAGTCATGTGGGCATGACGATGAAAACCGGGTGGATGAACGATAACTGGGACAAAATTTCCCCCCAAAAAGTAGACAATATCCGAATTGTATGATAACCAGGGCAAACAGTAACAGAGGATCTACTGTATGTATTCTGTTTTTATAAAACATTTTCATTATAGGATAAAAACCAGTGATTCAACGATTACTTCTAGTTTTTACCTTTTAACATAATGTAAGGCAAGTTTTAAACCAGAATTAAGCAGATGTACATGATGACCTTGTAAAAAAAAAACCTATTACTACTGTACTCTTGCTGAGGGGCTGTTTGGGGATTTGGTGACCTCTGCATGATGAGAAAGGAAGAACATTGTATTGCATTGGTTGTACTGCAAATGTATTCATCTGATAACAGCAAGCAACACACTTTAATTATTGAGAATATGGGTACAACAACTGTTTGTTAAATCTGATTATTAAAACCATTCACATAACCAACACTTATGAAACCACACACTTCTGTGGGAAACAAATATTTATCAGCAAAAATACTTGCTTGTCACTAGTAGTGTGCAGTTTCCAGCTCTGCACGCAGACTATTTGGAGGACCGTGCGGCTGCCGAGACTCCGCTCTTATGTGACGACAGTCCAAACACAGTTTTCAAAGAGTAAATAAACGTGTTGCCTTCCAAGGCTACTGAGCTGTCCAGGGAAGAACTGCAGATTGTATCTGGTATTTAAGACTGGAAAGAAACCCTAAATACAATCCATTATGAATTTAGGACGTTAGTGCTTTGAACAGTTTGCTTCAACTGTGAAACCTTTTCACCCTCTCACCCTTTACTGTATCTTTACTGTATTTTACTGATAACTGAAAAGTTCTGTATGGATTACAGAGATTACGTTAATGTTAATTAAACTACAAAACTGTAAAAATGTTTCCATGTTCTATCAAATAAACATTTGGCATTAAAGACAATGATGAGTGTTTTACTTTGTAGCCAGTCAGGTATTGTGATACTACACTTAGTATTGGTATTCAAATAAAAATACTGGTATTAGGACAACCCTACATTACAGTACACATACAGGCACAGCTCAAGAATAAATGTCCCCAGTCCTTGGTCAACAGTTGCTCGATTTGCACAGGAAAGAGGTACTAGACGAGGAACATCCCTGACATGAAGCCTGCAAGCTACACTGTAGCATCACATTTCAGTGAGGCACAGCTCACTCAAGTAGGGACAATAGTGCTTCAGTCCTGTTTTTGGCTTTACCTTACATGGCTATGCGAATCCAAAATGTCTAATTAAAACCTGCAATTAAGGTACAAACCACAGGAAAAGCCTCCTTTCAGAGAACGACTCAATTTTAGCAGACTTTGATAAAAATGTATGGAAAGCAGTAACAATGCCCTGTCATATAAGAATGACCAGAGTAGAGTAACAGAGCTGATCTGTAGAGGTTAAACAACAAGCCCTGATTGATTTGCTTTTGTTTTTGCTATTGTTATCTTAGCCTCAATCAATTGCTCTTTCTAAAGCACAGCAAAGGCTTATTGTGCCAAACATTCACAAGTAAAATGCTGAAGCCGGAAACAAGTGTACCTTTGACACACAAACTACAAAAGCAGAGAGATGAACCAAACTGTAAACCTTCTACAACCCTTGGTTTTAGAAAAACAAGATTATACATCAGAGCTGTCAGTACATTCAATAATAATTAAGTAACCTAGATATTATTTTGATGGTTAATTAAGGTCAAACAACAAAAATGAGTGGATGAACAAACTATGCACTGCCTTTCAAAGATACCATATTTAGCAATAAAGGAAAAATAGAAATTATTAATAGAGATCACTGAATTGATGCTTTTTTAATCGGAATAAATCAGATGCTTATCCTGAATGACCTGCTACTGACCTGCCGCTGCTGCTGCTGCTGGTGCTGCTGACTGAGTCTGAGCTGGAAGAGCGGCTGCGAGAGCCAGAGCCGCTGGGGGAATGTGGTGGTCGTGCTGTCTGGCTCGTCAGCCTTTGCGGGGAAAGGTTGTGCGATTGCGAGGAGTGCGGAGAGCGGCTGCGACTGTGTCGATAAGTCCTGTCTCCTCGTCTGCTTCTCTCCTCGCGGTACAGGTCCCGGTGGACCACACTGGCCAGTGTAAACGCTTCCCGCGCACGGGCCTCGTACCGAGTCTCTGTAGCCTCAAAGCGACTGGGGCTCCGGCTTCGGGATCCATAAAAGCTAACTCCACCTGACGAGGATCCTCCACTTCCCACTCCAGCAGCGCCACCGCTGCTGCCTCCAGCAGCACTGCTGCTAGAACTTGTCCCTCCAACCCCTCCAGTGACCACTAAAGAAGCTCCTCCAGCACTCGCACTAGAAGAGCTAGCGCTCCCACCGCCTCCGCTGAGAGTTCGGTCCCGTGGGTCACGATAATAGTCTGTGTCATAGTGACGCTGCCGTTCAAAACTACCGCTGCTTCCACGTTCATGGTGTCCATAGGCACTGTGATCGTAAGCACGTTCCCGACTTTCTGAAGCCCTAGGAGACATGGAGAAGGATGGAGGATGGAAGGGGGACATGGAAAGAATGAAAAGAGAGTTATTTTGCTACGTGTATCACTACGAGTGTCAGGTGACATGCGCTTTTAGACGTGAATACATTAAAACATAGGCTGCAAGTTGGAAATGACAGCGCCTTTATTGGAGCTATGCTCAGAAAAAAAAAGTTTAAACTAACTCAAAAATGTACAACTTTCGACCAAATTCCATACAAATGCAAAATAAAGTGAGAGACCAGTTATGACTAAGGTCATGCATTCTACGGTGGGTCACATTCCAAGTTACACCAAGCATCATCATTGTATTTTAGGCTTGAAGGGTTGCATAAGGTCCCATGCAATCATGAGTTACTTATATAGTCTGAGCCTCAATGACAAGAGTCAGTGATGGTTGCCTTTATTTTGTAAGAAAGAGCATTTATGCTAAAACTAAAATACGTTTTATACATTAATATGTCTGATATTTTTATTATTCAACCAAACTTTGAGCAGATTATTTGTGGAGAGTTAAACCGAGCTCTACCAGATCAAAATAAAGAGTATCATTCAGATACAAGAGTCCATAGTGCAGTGCTACCGGAAGTCTATTAAACCTGTTTTGACAGTTCCTGCCATAAATATGCTGGCGAATGTATAACAGAATAATTTTGAGGTTGGACAGAGATGACTGAGATGGTTTACAAATGGAAATAACGATTAGCTCAGCTAAGATATGACACACGTAATCACCAGCGAGAACTAACCAAGTCGATGCGGTATTTTCTTTTCAGGCCTTGTGGGAGCCTCGTTATATATAATGAAGGGTAAAAATGATGTCCGTCACATGGGGTGCTTACAGAATTAAAGATTTAACCAGGGTACTGTTCTTTTGAGAGAATTTCAAAGTGTGAAATTATGAAAATGGTGGGAATGTTTTCTGAAGGAAGTGAAGAGTGAATCTTAACTGTTGTTTACTTATTTTACTCATATTTCAGCAACAATAGTATTTCTAGAACTTACCAGTTGTCTTGTTTGGGGTCATCCATTAAACGGATCATTTTCCAAAGTCGTTTAATTTCAGGAGAACACTTTATTCCAACCATTTGGAGATTATAATAAAATCCACAAATGCTATTTCTCCAAATACTCAAATCGTGGCAGGTGAGGCAGGGCAGTGTCACCACTTTATAGCTCTGTTTTGGTGTCTCTAACAAGTTGTTGACAATGAGCTTATAGACATTAGTGCATCCGTTTACTCTCCAACAGAGGTTTAATATATATTCCACGCTTGCATGGAAAGTGTTCAATTTAATGGTGACCCCAAACTTTAGAGCAGTAGCGTATAGCTGTAAGTATAATGTTCAGAAAGCAACGTAAGTATTATATGTATTCAATTCATTTTAGTGAATTTTTAGAAATCTAAGCTTCATATCAGTGTATTGTAGTTTAATGGTCTTTGTATCACTGTTATGTGACCTTAGTGTGCAGTTTTGTACTGAATATAATTTCTGGTAACACTTTATAATAACTTTCATTAATAAGCCATTAACTAATGATTAATAACTGTGAACAAATCATTAGTTCATGAGAATTTGAACATGAACATATGTTTATAAATGACAGTTCATGTAGTTACTAATGACTGTATTCATTTTTGCAAATGTTAACAAATCATTAGTAAATCATTAGTTAATCATTACTAAATCATTAGTAAATCATTAGTTAATCATTACTAAATCATTAGTTAATCATTAGTAAATCATTACTAAATCATTAGTTAATCATTAGTAAATCATTACTAAATCATTAGTTAATCATTAGTAAATAATGTGTTAATGAAATTCTCATGAACTAATGATTTGTTCACAGTTATTAATCATTAGTTAATGAGCTATTAATGAAAGTTATTATAAAGTGTTACCTAATTTCTTTACAATTTCAACTGTTCTAGGTCTATACTGTACAACGTTGAAATTTTTAAGTTTTAAATTTGATCAATGTACAGTACCACACCCTCTGGACATTCAGTGTTTTTTCATGATTTAAAAATGTTCTGCATTGTAGATTAATACTAAAGTCATCCAAACTATGAGTAAATACATATGTAATTATTTAGTAAACAAACAAGTAAACATTCTTCACAGTAGCCACCTCTGGCTTAGATGCCAGCTTTCTTGGCATTTTCTCAGTCAGCTTTATGAGGTAGTCACCTGGAATGGCTTTCAGTTAACAGCTGAGCCTTGTTAAGAGTTCATGACTTGCATTTATTGCCTCTTAATGTGTTTGAGACATCAGTTGTGTGTCTACTTTGAAGAATCTAAAACATGTTTTGGTTTGTTTATCACTTTTAAGTTTACTACATGATTCCTTAAGTGTTCCTTTATAGTCTGGATGACTTCAGTGTTTATTTGAGCAGGAATGTAGGAAATGTAGGAAAAAAATTCCCAATGTAGGAAAAAAAATAAAAACATTAAATGAGGTGTGTCCAAACGTTTGACTGGTACTGTATCCTTAATTCTAAAGTCATTTTCCACCAGAATCCAGCCTCACAACACATTTAGGTCTATTTTGAAACATTCTTGCAAAGAAAATTCAATGCAATATTCTCATTTTGTGAAAAACAATGATTATATATAATTTTGTGTCATAATAATTCAACCTCAAAAGCTTGATAAAAGCTATACGTTAAGCTATTATTTATTTATTTATATATAATTAAAATGGAGACACTTTGCGACAAGCACAGTAGCCTTTAGTTCACAACTCATGCAGAACACATGCTTTCAGTTTTCTTGCAGTGTGAACAGGCAATCCGTCACGCGGAGAGATGCCTTTTTTAAGAAAAACTATTATATTCCATTATGTTATTGTATATGCTGTGTGTGTGCTGCACTGTATAAGCCTTATAAATATTATTGCTATGCACCTACTAGGGCTTGACCGATTATCGAGCATCACTGATAATCTGAGCTCATATTCAGCATTTTTCTGATAATCTGAAGCATTTGTCTTGTTATTTATGCACATATGTGATGTAAATATGATTAAAAAGCCTCACTCCTTTAGTCTGGCCCAATATTGCACCTACATCGCTATTCACTTGGTAGAAATATGGACACATGTTGAGTTATCAATCATGTTTTTAGGGTTTTTGCGACTGTGCGATAGACTTACACAGTAAATCTGCCAGTGTTAAATCAACACTATTAGAGTTAAATTAACACTGAGGGTGTCAAAAAGTAACACTCTCAGTGTTAATTTAACTCCAATAGTGTTGATTTAACACTGGCAGATTTACTGTGTAGAGAATCAAAAGTATCGAAATGATCAAATTTGGCATTTAACTCTAAACTCTAACTTTCCATATTTTCTAATACCACCCATCCATAATCCCCACTTAATCCTTAACAGGGACACTGTTAGTCCCCTATCCCCTCATTGTGCACAGGCCAGGGCATTACATTATCCCAACTAGGTCCAGGACAGGACATGTCCTAATACAAATAAGTTAAAAATAAGTGTCTAATAAATGTTACAAATAAGTATCTGGTATTGAGCGTCATGACACTACACTTGATACTGGTATGAAAGTCAAAATTCTGCTATTGCCACATTCCTACTCTATAAAAACTTTAAAATATTTTTAAAATATTTTTAAATATTAAAAAATGTGTATTTAAATTTTCATAGCAAATTTATGGTAATTATGTATCGGTCTCAAATATCAAATATGTTCTTGTTTACCTACAAATGTTTATATGCACTGTATCAACATTAAAACTACTTCCTTTAGACATTTAACTGATGTGGACATGACATCTGACCTGAATGTGTAACTTTGGACTGTGAGTAGCCCATTGAGCACAAATCCACTGTATAATAAAAAAAAACACACAAACGTAGGTGACGCATTGCACCAATTAACACTCCACAGCTCATTCGCCCTCTTCTCCAATCATATAGATATGCTTGATATCTAGTAACCTTTTCAAGTTAACTATATCACAGGTTTAACAGATGTGACTGCCTTTTTCTGTATACCTGACATTTTGAAGGAGAGATCAGAAAGGCGAAGAGCCAGGGAGTGTGACAGAGTGAGAGTAAGGAAAGGAACAGCAAAGTGAGTTGCCAATATCTATCAAAACAGCCTGTTTTAACAGCTACAATCGTTAGTGGGAGATGGAAAGAAAGACAAGGGGGATCAAACTAGGGGTTAGAGAACGGCTAATATACACAGGGCAGAACATACCAACCTTTTCAGACAGCGGTAACTCGAACTACAATTCCAAAATATAATTTAGGGAGACAGAACTTTGTGAGCAAAAAAAAGGTAAAAAATGCAGAATGTTTCTAAAAATGGTAGAAAAAAAAACTGAAGGAGTAATCCATCTCTTGGGGTTTGCTGATCCAGAAATACTCCAAAAATTCAAGTCAGTAATGGGAAAATTATATGGAGGCAAAACACATTTGAGGTACTTTATGTCCATGTCCAGTGAACGTCCAAAAAAAAAACAATAAATCCACTTTGGCTCTTCAATTACAATTTTTCATTCTTAACCTCTGAATACTTCAAAGTTTGCGTCTCTATATTTTACCCAAAAAAAAAGCTATTTTCACACTCCATGGGAGCCAACTTTGAGCACTTTCTTCATGATGTCCATGTCCAAAAAATAATAATGGTGAAAAAACACAAAAGTCGTTGGATTTTGCACTCCAGTAAGTACATCCGCATGTCAGAAACATTGTTCCACTTGTCAGAAATCCAGAGACGGCTAACAGAAGATGCTCTAATCAATGTCATAAAAAATGCGTAATCCTTGTTGGGTTTACTAATCCCAAGGTGATTTCCTCTTAATACTTTTCACGTATATAAATATAATCCACTGCCAGAGAGAACAGTCCATGAGGAGATGCAGGAACACATCCATGTTTCGTTGGGTCTCTCTTCCGGCGAGTACTGTATCCAAAGTCATTTGTAACTCTAGATCCAGAATGTGTTTGGTAATCCAGTGAAACGTCTGAAATCCGAGGTGAAAACTGTTTTCTTCAGCCCCATTGTAAAACTGTACCTCCATGTTCATTTTCCATCTGCTGGTTGGAGCATGCTTTCCTTTAAATCCAACACTCCTTCAATGTTTGCAGAATATTGTCAAAAATAACAAAGCAGAAATCAAATGAAAATGGTCTAAAAAGAAATAATGAATAAATAAAGAGGTTTGCTCACTGTTTCTGTCAGTTTCTGCCATGATGACCAATGGCAGAAGTCTCCCAAGTAATTAATGGCAGAACCCTAATACCACACACGACTCCAAAGGAAAAAGAAAAACAATACCTCTGCAGCGTCAGAGTATCCTTGCGCTTGTCAGCATTAATCCAGTGTGAATAACCATCCAGTGAATACCATCCAGAGAGTCCAAAGAAAAAGAATCGCTTATGAACCACATTTTCTTGATGTTTTTTTTTTTTCTTTAATCCAATTACCAATTAATATGTCATAAATGAATACCATAATAATCGTGTTATAGTAAAAAAAACAAAAATAGTAAGACATTAATCCACCATGGGCAGTACTGTACTCCAGATCAGGGCAATCCCAGGTAAGGGTAACACAGAGCGGCCTCTCCCCTTGCTTCCAGAGATCCCGGGATATTACGATATCCAAAACATGCCCTTGATTCTCTTCAATGTGATATCCAACTGAGAGGCTTATGATTGGGAGAGAATCCTTTTTGAGAGGTACACTAAACACTACATACTCGGTATGAATTTGTAAGCATGTTTAACATGCTACCTACATACATATCTATGAGCGTTAGTGCTCTACAGTCAATAAACTTCTAAATGTATTCTCTCCAGAAGATTTCTTTGCCCTACATTTGAATTAATATCAAAGAGAAAGCTGCTTGGAAGGGAGAGATGAGTTACAAGAAACAAATGGTCCCATAGCCTTCAGAGAAACTATATATCCACTTACCCGTCTAGTCTGCGTTCATAGCGTCCCTCTCTGCTGTGGAGCGATGCAGGGGTCCCATACACTGGGGCCCCTGCCGCCCTTGTGAACCCCGAAACATCCC
Organism: Crenuchus spilurus; assembly: GCA_036984385.1. NCBI lineage: Eukaryota > Metazoa > Chordata > Actinopteri > Characiformes > Crenuchidae > Crenuchus > Crenuchus spilurus. The sequence continues at coordinate 22,175 of BRDA01012798.1, read as the reverse complement.
GCCCACGAGTGGCTATGGACAGGCTATCATCCAGGCCTCGTGCAGCCGTTGGGATAGTCCCTGGCTCATTGTAATCGGTACGCAGGTCCCTGTCCCCCATCTTGTTGATCGAATTATGAGCCTTCTGAGCGCTCTTAATGTCCACAAAGTCCACGAAGGCTGCCACTCCACCCTCTGATCCGCGCTTCGGAAGGACCTTAACACTCTCCACACGTCCATATCTATTAAAAGAAAAGCAAAAAGTCCTTAAAACACCTTTTTCTCCATTGTGGTTCTATTGCAATTGCAGGACAGATTAGAATTATTTGTGTAGGAATATTTTTAAATAACGATTTGCATTTTTCTCCACCAGCCCATGCTGATTCCTAAGGGACATCACAATCTATAAGCCCAAATTAAGATGTTTCAAATTTATATTAAATGATGATAAACCGTTTAAACAGGATATGTGATATATTGGCGGACAATATATTATTTGCTGATAAATGGGAAAAAAACGTGTTTACTGTTATGAGCCTCACATTGAAATTATGGCTGATTTCTAAAAAAAAAAAAAAAAAAAAAGTGTCCCATTGTTTAGTCTGTACAGTTCGAATTTTCCTTCTTTTAGACTCCACAGTGTCCTCTGCTGGTCACTCTGTAAATCCCTGTAATGGCCACTGATGGCCATATTTTAAATGTTACGTTACATTGTTTACATTAAAATAGTTTGTTTCCATAATAATTACGATACTGGTATTGACATATCAGACCCAAAAATTCCATATTGGAGCATCTCTAATAACAAATTAGTCCACTTACATTTGTGCTCAAGTCATAAAATGTATATAATGAAAATATCTATCTCTACATTATGTAAGTGTGTAATCAGCTATACACAAGTCTTTCTACTTCATAACATTCCAACGAAAAAACACAGAAATACACCAGAAGCAACCAGTGAACAGAGTTAAGTGTAACAGCACAGACTCTTCACATCACCATAACCTTAGTGAAACACATTCAGATGGGAATAGTGGGGCTCTCAAAGTTAACACAGCAAAACACATCATTACCCATCCAACAAATTTGTTAGCGCCACTTCTTTAAAGCACTAATGTAGTTCCAGGATGACTGAACTTGCTCAGACTGAAAGATGGATGACATGAAAAATGAAGTCAAAAACTTGCTCAGACATGAAAAATGAAGTCAAGTGTATCAATTTGATACCTAGTTTTTTTTAAGACCTCTTCATCATGTCTGATAATGTCTGATAATTAAATGATACATTATCAATATAATTTATTATTATAATACATACTTTGTAAAATGAAATAATTTAGAAAACTCTGATGTATAAAATCATCAGAGTCTTCATCATTAATTTGTTCTAAAGTGCCCGATGATAACAATCAACAATCAATGATAATTGAAGCCATATTTCCCATAAGAAATCATGTAATTTCCAATTAATTTGTCCCAGACACTCCAAAATATTAACAAAAATATATTTTATATTGAATAACTATGGTTTTACATACAGAAAACAATGAGAAATAAATACAATACTAATGAAATTGACAAATTAACAATTAACTTCACTCTTACAGGTTTACACTCTGTTTTAGAGAGTGCCGGTGTGGTGCAGCCACAGCTTTTGTTTTGTACACCCGTTCTTGAGGTGGTCAGCCGCTATTTGTTTATCGCATCTGTTTTCAGGGGGTAGCTCTGCGTGACGTCGCTTTAGTGTGATGGGTTTGTTTTGAGTGTTATCAACAGGAAACAAAGCCAGAGAAACAAAGCCTGAATGAACAACAAATAAGGTGAGTGACAAATGCGTGGGTGGATGTTTCATTGTTGCAAAATTAGCTGCCAATGAAAACCGGGTGGATGAACGATAACCAAGACAAAATGTCCTTGAAAAGACAATAATAACCAAATTGTACAATAATCGAGGTTCCACTGTACATGTCTTTTGACCCCTGGTGGAGCAAAAATAAATAATTTATAAATAAATAACAGCAAAAATAAAGCTTTCTCAGTTGGTATCTGTGATAGTCTGTGATGTTTGTGGGATAAGATGTAAAGCATGTGTGTGGAGCTTACACACAGTACATTTACTGTTTAGGTAAACCACATCATTTGTACCTCATTACTTATTCCTGACATGCAACACACTGTTGGTTTTGGGAAGCAGTTGTGAGGGAATTATTAATAATGCAATCTTGTGCACCTCAAGCAATTTGAATACCATGAAAAGTTCATTATTGTTCATCATTTAATACACAAAGGTAAACTGTCATACTTTAAATACATATTTCAAGCCTTTTTTTGTTTTAATGTTGATCAGTATGACATATAGCTAATGAAAATGAGAAATCAGGAATCTCAAATTGTTTACATTTTTCATTTGGAGTAAATTAATGTACAAATAGTATCAACATTAAAAAAAAGGTTTACAATTTGTCACTTTATCTGTAATTAATATAAAATATGACAGTTCACCTCGCGGAATTAAATTATGAACACAGGCTATTCTTATTTTTGGAGATGTATATAGCTTAATATAATATAATAACTAGTATTTAGCCTAAATTAAGCAAATATATTTATAAATAAATGCCCATTTACCATAAAATGTACATTTACCATAAAATAAAAATGCCATGCATTTTATAGCCATGCATTTTGCTAAGGCGCTGGCACTGTGATCTGAAGATTGCGAGTTTGAATCCCATCATGTTGCTTGCCATCGGCAGTGGGGACCCAAGAGAGCACAACTGCACAGGTAAGATGGCACTCTCTCTCCATCACTACTAAGTAATGTCTGCTGACTCAGGCATCTGACAGGCAATCCATCAGAACTGGGGATGCTGTGCTTTCCTCCAAGTGATGGGGAGGGTTAACGAATGGGTGGGTCAACTGGCTCCTAACTACTAACTTGAGGGGCAGCCGTGGCTTGGTTTGGGATCTGGTCTTGTGACCAGAAGATTGCTGATTCAATCCCCAGGCAGATTATGACGGAAATGCCCTTGAGAAAGGCAACAAAACCCCAAGTGCTCCCCGGGCATTATGGATAGGGCTGCCCACCACTTCGGGCACATCCTTGTATGTGTGTGTACAGATGGGTTACATGCGGAGGACAAATTCCGTTGTGTACAAATCACACTGTCGAATCTAATCAAACACATCAAGGAGAAATTTGGGGTAAACAAAACAAATATCACACTTAATGTAAATTAATATCTAACCCATATATTGGTTATCAGTGTCCTTGATTATTAAGAATCAGAATAAATGAAATAAAACATATTGGGCAAGCACCTGATACAACGAAATGCTGAAATGTTGATATATCTTATAAATGTAGACCTTTATGAATGGAGTGCTAACTTGAAATCCAAAACAGTATTTGAGAAAGAAAAAAAGGCAATCTAGTGTAAGAAGCACAAAACTCAAAGCAAAATCAAGGAACTAGCAGACTTTCAAACAGCGATTGTGCAATTTACACAAAGGTATCCCTTTCGCTTCCGGGGTCTTACCAGTGATGCAATAATTATACTATGTTGAAACATTATATGTCCAAAAGCTTATGCTTGTATAATGTTTAATATAAAAATTATACAATATATAATGCATGAGGATTTGTATTGGTTGGAGCTCCATCACACAAGAGAACATGGTTCCACTGTTCCACAATCTAGCACTTTGGCTTTGGGCAGGGTGACCACAGACACATCCTCCAGAGCGCCCCAATCTATAAGAAATGCTTTTTTACTAAGATTATACAAACCAAGGTGTGTTCGCTGTGTCAGCAATGGGTGCACTTTATAAGTAGCTGTGTTCACTTTTAGAAGGGGGGGGGGGGGTGGTGACATTTTTGGATATTTCTCGTAGAGAAGTATTCCTTATGAAGGTGATGGTGATAAGAAGTTTGACTTTGTTAACCCATTAATGTTGACACTGGCGTCAAACTGACAGATATACTGTACATACTGTACTGTAGGATTTGCATGCATACATGTAATTAATAATATGATGTGACTCTTAAATTGAAAAACTGAAACTAAAGGATGTGCAAAAGTTAATGGAAAATCACTTGGTACTGTTCTCTCTGCCCCAAACACATCAAATGCAGGTGCAAGTCTGAACCACTGCTCCATTAAAATGACTGCAGCTGTGCACAAATTCAACATAATGAGGGTAAAATCATTAGAGTTCATGTTGTGCAATTACTGAATTCTGCTGTTGCGTTCTTGTAAGGCTCCTGGTGTCATATTACCTAAATAAGCAAACACATGTAGACCCAAGACGTAGAAAATCTGACTTGGTTTCGACAGACTGCTCATGTTCATCTTACCTTGTTGCAACATCTACCTTTCTGCAAACTACTATTGATCCAGGCGTTCGTGAGCTCTCAAGGGAGATTTAGAAGAAGCAGACACCACGTCGACAAAGCTAAACGTAAAACCTAGGAAGCATCAATTCTTGGGAATCTACCAGATGTCAAGGTGAAACAGTATTTTAATATGCACATCACACACCTGCTCTTTAAAAATGACCCAGTTAGACTCTTCAAGACACAGTTTGACTGTATTTTCCAGTATACAGCAAATGTTTGATTGAATACTGTAATCAGTTCAAGAAAAGAATATTGATTGTTTAAAAATATGAGACTAATGCAGTTTACAGCCACTTATTTCAAATGTAGACATGTTTGGTGCCCAAATCTTGCTTCTTTAGTTTAGAACTGGAGTTGCAAGGCTGTTAACATTGAAACTCAACAGTCACATGGTCACTTCTATCAAAATACATCACTGAAACATCTCTAAACCGCAAGCAGATCTTAATGAAAACTAAACAAAATGGTCCAGGACACAACATGGGCTTTAAAATATAATAACCTTTCATCACTAATGGCAGCCATGAAAGTTTTTGGATGATGTGTTTAATGGAAAGCACTTGCTTATTTAGGTTGCAATTACGTTCTAGCATCTGTATGCATGGCTCTCAGCTCCTATTCTGAGCCTAATAATGTGTACACGAAAACATCATGGTTTTTGGACACTACCAGTGGTAATACAATTAGTTTACCAAAGTATTTACTATTAGTGTGTTACTATTGTAGTACTATCATCATGATGCCATTATCTCAATACATTTTTGTAAGGAAAAGAACCATGTTTTCGTTGATCTAAGGTATGGGTAAATAACCTATGATTTCTGGGTGAACAGTTTCTTTAACTTAAGCAGCTATAAAAGCTACTTCATCTAGTTATTTCACTATTAGTTAAAAATGGGTGATGGGTGAATAAATAAAATGAAGTCTTATAGTTCTGTGTTATGTCAGAAAATATCAGAAAGAAACTAAGAAACATCAGCAGAGGCTAAAATCCATAATGTCATGTGAGGCTAAATTATAATATCCTGATAGCAAAGCTGTTACAATTGGGAAGTTTTATAATGATTATTTTCACAATAAGAACCAGAAAATGGACAGCAACATGTACAAAATACTTATTTTGGTCAAAAGAAAAGCCATAGTATATAGTATAACTTCATGGTATAATCAAGTTATGTAGGGTGACCAGATCTGAGATGACAAAAAAAGAGGACACCTCAGTAGTTTTTTTTACAAAAATGTTATTATTATTAATTATTAATAAATATTGACAAATTATGATTTATATTTATATTCATAATTACTAGTTACGATTAATAATATAGTAATAATAACTATTACATTTATTATGAATAATAAAATAATAAAATTAATATTAAACATTAATAAAATATTCAGAAATTCTGAATTATTTTGATAATAGTTCAACTTAGAGACATGTAAATTGATAGCTTATCACAGACTGGTAGACACACACACAGAGACTCATGTTAATGTTTATTAATTTTATTATTAAACCTCTGATATTAAAATACGTCTAGCTGATGTGACACAGACAAAACAAACGCTCAACTTTTAAACAATTTACAGGTGAAAACGGACGCCTTTTGAGGGAGTGACAGCGGCGACGGCCAATCACAAGTTAGCAAGAAATGGCAGAGCCAATCTGTAATCTTGTGGGCAGCGTAAAGGGAAACCGGCTTGGATTTCTGCTGGGTCCTAATGCTTGCCCAAATACTTTTAATATAGCATAACATCCCACTCAAGAGAAAAAAAACGGGATAGGGGGATGGCGAGACTAGTTTGCGAACTAAACACTTCTTGAGTAAAACAAAATCCCGGACGTTTGTGAAATTCCGCCTGGACATGTTTTTTAAGTCTCAAAAAGAGGACATGTCCGGGTAAAAGAGGACGTCTGGTCAACCTAAGTTATGTCATTAGCAGAGACTTAAGAGTTAAAAATCGATTATTTAATGAGGTTCGATTTATAATAACCGCCGGTATCGATACTTCCGTGTCGACTCGCCTATCCCCAAGTAAACATAAACTTGTGTAGCTACTGTTGAGCATTATTAGGAAGCGTTAAATGTGTCTAGAGTGCGCCAGAAAACGACTAATGTGAGCTGAGCCCCTGTAGAGTCTCCACGCTGCCGCAGCTGAAGTAGAAAAGCTCGGTTAGCTAACAAGCTAAACATGCTGTTATTACTGCGTTTGGCGGTCGCTGCTGACATGAGCTTTGACATATGGGAGGCAAACAACACCTCGCTAAAGGACTAGCAACCTTACTTTCATGAAATGTCTCTGTCGTGAAGACAGCAGCATTAAAACGCGACCTGCTGGTTAGCTTGGCGGCTAAACTGAGTATGTTTTTAGCCAAGTGTTGGTGGTTTGTGTGCAGGCTGACTGGCTGGCTCAGACATGGCGCTGCTGACATTTTTCACTGCCTGAAAACGTGTTTATTTCACTCAGTCATGAGCCGAGCAGGACGGTGTAGGACTTATTACTTAAATGCTAACAGCCAGCAGACCTAATGTAGCAGAGTTGCATAACAAACGTTGAAGCATGGGCTGTGAAGCTGTTCATTATTTCCCGCAGCAGAAATAATAGCAATAATAACAACTCACCGTTTGAAGTGCTCGATAATTTTTTCTTCTCGTACATTTTCAGGTAAATTCCCCACCCATAAGTGTCTGGTTTCCCGGACCATACTGCGCGTTTGTGTCTCCCGATCATACAGATGATTTTATGAGGATAAATCCAGCCCGACTGAGTGTGCGCATTCAGAAGAGTTGCTTAAAGATGTGTTGAAAGCTGAGCACCGTGCCGTCCCTCCGACTCGACACCAGCACTGTTTTTGGAGCTGCCTCTCGGAAACTGGGAGACCCTCCTGTGTTGTGTGTGCAGTGCTGTCGAGGAGCGCGCGCTGCCTTTCTTGGACGAGGACGCGCACTGTTTGCAACCACGCTTGCAACCAAGGTTGCAGGGCTGCTGCTGACCAGATACAATATCACTATATCACTATCTCACTTCTGCTGCGGTGGAATTTTTTCATAACAGTGACTTTTGAGATAGATAGATAGATAGATAGATAGATAGATAGATAGATAGATAGATAGATAGATAGATAGATAGATAGATAGATAAACAATTTCAGTTGTGCTGTTATTTCACGACAACACATGAAATCGTTTGTTCTTTGCTTTTATACCACAGAAGTTAAATAAATTTAGAAAACACAAATGGAGCCTAATGTTGGCT
>BRDA01012798.1:0-14526 GCA_036984385.1 Crenuchus spilurus | reverse complement strand
TTATATATATTTATTATACATGTATTTCGACTTGTCACTCACTTACCTCAAACAATGACACAAATTTCACGACAACACATGAAATCGTTTGTTCTTTGCTTTTATACCACAGAAGTTAAATAAATTTAGAAAACACAAATGGAGCCTAATGTTGGCTGGCAAAATATACTTCCTTAACAAGAAATGTTGCTATAACACAGTAACAAACTCCATTCACTCACTGTTCAGCTTTATGTACATATTATTTATATATATTATACATTATGACCACCCCTGTTTTGGAATGCACTCGTCCGGGATGTCACAGATCCCACGTGACATGGTGGGCCCTGACATATGAATAATCGAGCGCACCAGTCAGTTGTAGCAGAGTGCAAAGCCATCATCATGAGCATAGGCTGTGCTTTGATTGACGTCCAAAAGGGCATGATAATAGGGTACCGGGTGGAGCATGGTGGTGGTAGCATCGCAGAAACTGCTAACTTCATGAGATGTTTTAGAGCCGTCGTAGTAAAGGTGTACTGAGAATGGACTTTTTACACATTGAGTGCAACCAAATGGCATAATACTGGGTGCCTCATGGGCAACTGAACCACAACTCCAGTGAGTGGTACAGAGCAATGGATGTACCACAGTGGACCCATTGACCTTTATAATGAACACAACAAAGAAAGTGTCACATGGCATCTGTGACATCCTGGGCAAAATACTATTCTGATATGACTGTGAGTATTTGTGTGTGTGTGTGTGTGTGTGTGTGTGTGTGTGTGTGTGTGTGTATGTATTTATATATACATATATACGACTAGCTTTCGCAGTTAGTATTTCCTTTTATTATACACAACGCTCTTGTAAGACTTCTTTGTAATATCTATTAAAGCAGACATTTTATTTGTTTCTGCAATTTAGACAGTGCAACCTATTTGAAGTCAACTTAATAGGAAGAATATCATGTTTTGGAGCTGATTTCTCTGCATTATAATTTTTGCTTATACAGTGTAATAAACATCTTTTCATATACTGATGCCAGGTATCATGTAATCTTGCAGTGTGTGTAGGTTAGCTCATATATTACTTTTTGTTCAATGTAAAAAGGCTTAAGGAATTTGTATGTAAGCAAACACAAACATTTGGTGGAATATTATCAACACTATTTCATTGTTTTTTAGGTTTTAGTGATCCTGAATATACAGCACATTAAAGCTCATGCACTAGATTGCTTTAAGACACAATCATCTTACATGAACTGCCAGTTTAAAAGGTGACATTGCAAGCTGTCACAATCATTAAACCAACAGACTGATATAACAATATTTTATAAACATTTGAAAATACAATAGATCCAACTGAAGTAAAATTCTTAAAAAGCTTCCACATATTAAGAAATGTAAAAAAAAACCTAGCCATATCATGTTTTCTTCAATAAATGAGATGCAAATAGCTTACTATTAGTGTCAACAAAAACATAATAGTCATGTTCAGTATAGTGTGATGTCATCTGCACATCTTTACTGACCACTGTTATCTACCAACACACATTGTAAGAGTTTAATAATTTAATACAGCTCTGGAAAGAATAGAGACCACTCCAAATATCCAACCGCACCTCCAGACCTGAAGCATATTAAAAAACTGAATGTGATAAAGAGGAAGACAAAGGTCAGAATCCATCAAACAAAGCAGAGCTGTTGATTTTTTTTCTGCCAGGACTGGCATAAAGTCACGCAACAGTAATGTAAAAAGACGGGTGGAGATCATTAATAAATCTGTCTTATTCAATTAAAGGTGGATTTCTTTAGTCTTTATAAGATAAAAATATTAGAATTGCGTTTAAAATTAATTTGAACTTGGTCTGAAAACACTGCCTCATTTTGTAATTTTGTCATTGTCAGAAAAAGCACCAAATGACTTTTAATTTGGTAGAAACACTGTCAGTAGTTCTAAAGAGAATGTAAAATAATGTTCATTTTACTCAAACACAGACCTATAAATAGCAAAACTAGAGAAATCGATTATTTGCAACGGTCTACATTTTTCCAGACTTCTACATGCAGTCAAAGCACCCAAATGAACCAGACAACGCTGTAACGCAGGGATGTGAATTGCGCATGCGCCAACATGCGGCAAACCCAGAACCGCAGTGAGTGGAGTGCGCATGCGTCTGGCACGCCCACGGCTGGACTTTGACAAAGAGCGATTAGCGTTCTGCAGAGCGGAGGAAAATTCTGGAAAACATGATCTGGAAAGGCTAGTTGAACAAGCCTTAAACAGCACAAACTACACAGAATACAAACAAAAACCACTGCAGGACTATATGTTGAGGATTATTTGGATCTACAAAAACCCTTTTGACGGAAGAAAACAAATAAAGCAGTCATTTCTTTGAACACAGTGCTTTTGGGGACTGGATAACATCCAAATGTTCTTACTGGAAATACAAACCTAGTCTGCTGCCGTTCTGCATTTTTGTTTTGGGTCTTATCAACTAACTCAGCAGTAGTAAAAGCTGGATTATTGGACATTTGATAACAGGCTTGACTTTACCCTAAATGCCTCAACAGACGGAATAACTAACGTTACGTGGATATAAGAGAAAATATTGAAGATAATGGCTGTATCAGCTTCAGGGCTTCAGAGTATAAATGCCAAATTAGGAAACGTGCCAAGACACCAAATGTTAACCTTACAGAAAAGTACTGTGGTGCTAGGATCATACTAGAGTCCAAAACGTGTAAAACCAGTCGTAATATGTACCAACGACGGATTGTTTCTTTAGTATTAAGGCAGTATCCGGGTACTTTTGTATAAGGGTAGTTTAAGAACAAGTGTACTTAACTAAGTGGACTCGACAATAGAGCAATAGCCCTTTTTCTCTCAAGTTTTTGGTAAATATTGTCTAGTACAGACTGCGGGCGAAGCTGATAAAGAGTGGAGAAAGCGTGGGTGTCATGAAAAGCTGTAGACTGTTAGGGTCATTCTGCGCTTTTCATGTGTCTTTGTCCTTGTAAGTCGAGCACTAAAGACAAACCAGTTGTTTTCTGAAATATGACGCCATTTTGAACATGATCTCACGTCCCTTTCACGATAAGAGAACAATTAAGTGCAGACAGCAGCGGCCATTTTGTGTTTACAGAGGTTTGTTTTGCTCTTCTTTGACGTATTTCTGAGTCTGCACTACATTCACGGCAGAAGGCTGTAAATAAAGTGTCTGTAATGTGTTGTATTTTGTTTGTTTACATTCTTATTAACAAACAGGCTACGTTTCAATGTATATGGACAGTTGGATGTTATATGTACATATTAATGTATTGTTGCAGAGCCCCCAGAGTATCTATGTTGAAGCAAAAACATTTAGAATCCTAAACTGATGGAATGATTTGTTAAATCGTGGGAATGATTTATTAAACTGAGGGGATTAAATTGTTATATTAAGGGAACAATTTAAAGTGTGTATATATATATATATATATATATATATATATATATATATATATATATATATATACTTTGAGGACTCTATACAGTTTGTACATCTCCAAAAAAAATTTGAATAAAAAGATCATAATTTAATTTAAAGAAAGGTAAACAATCATACATTTTATATGCGTTACACATAAAGTGATAAACCTTAGCTTTAACATTAATGCTTCTTTTTTAAATATTGAATAGTAGTTTCCTCAAACTACAAATATTCTAGTAATTAAAAATTCTGGAATTTTGTTTACGAGCTACAAGCCATACTGATCGATATTTCTTTAATGCTTGAAATATGTCACAATATGTGTAATAAATATAACTTTTTAAAAAATTTAATATTGGATATGTTAAAATGTTTCACCATATACATTTTTTTAGACTCACAATGGCAAATTTCTAGAGAAATCGCAGTGCAGCTGAACATGTTATATTTAATCTGAACAGTCAATTAGCCTTAGAGTAAAAATGGATATCCTTCAGTACTCAAACTACATACTGCCAAGAATATTTTTACAGAGGCAGTTTCCATTTAGATAACAGGGTGTCTTGTGGTCCTCTTAACCGTATGTGAAAATAGTGTAGTCAGATGGCATCTTTGTTGACAATGATGGTCTACATGACATTTTAGAAGTTTCTTGGAAAGCAGTCTTTTTCTTGTCTAGACACTTTTTTATCTGGTCCTGTTGGTAACTTCAGTCATATTTGTCTGATTTCTGTAGTCTTCTCTGGTTGTCGTTTTTCCTCAAAGAACTTGCGGAAAGATCTGCAACACCCTGCATGGACACATATGTTGGACACGTTAAATATTTGCAGGGATATGCATTCACATATATGTTATGTAAATGAGTTGTAACACTGGGAAACAGTGGATAGTAATACTAAGAAAGTTGTGTACGTAAATGCAACTGTGAGAAATTGTGAATAGAATGCACAAAGAAAACCCTACTGACCTTAAACATGCTATCCAATAGGTCCTGGGCGGGTAATAGACAGGCGGCTTCGCCAACAAAGCACACAATGATGTGGAGCACATCTACCCACCTTCCTACAGTAAGCATTAAAACAAGTAGGCCACCCAGCCGCACAGTCACTGTGTTCAGAAGAGCCTGCCCACCACGCTGCCGATGCTGTTCATCTGAAACAACAATGAAATTAGTTTTATGACATATTCATATGCAACTCCTGAGAATTTGGTTAATGAGTGACACCAGTCTCTTCATCACCCAATATTGTTTTCTCTCACCTTGCATATAGATTATTAGTAGAGTGTAGCAGATTGTGAGAGGTGTCCAGAACCTTAAGGCCTCAGTGGTTGACAGAAAGTGTTGGTTGATGCTTGATATTGCAGCTATGCCAGCCACGCAAAAGGTTAGGATTAAGATGCTGCAAACAAATGGTAATATGGAGGTGCCAGTAGTCAGTAAGCCAATACAGACACCACAGTAGCGCTGGGTGCTGTGTATTGGGTACATTGCAATTACATGATGCCATAATCTGGAACACTGGCTGGCCAAGAACCAACTCAGTCCTGCAGCGAGAAGAAGACTTAGCCAGGCTTGTGGTGCCCCCTCATGGAGAAATTGAAGACTACAGTTGAATGCACATCCTAAGGAGAACTGACACTGGACCAGTAACTGTAGCACAGAATCACCAAGTGGGTCCTAAAACAAAAAAGGCCAATGAAGTACAGCTTCAGCAATTCATTAGATGATCAGATTATTAAAAAACATTTATCTTACTGATGGAGCTGTGAGTCGAGATGAGATTGCTCGAAGACAGAACTCAAGAACCACTAGTGATGCTACTCGAGAGCCAACAAAGCCGAGGATCACCGTCAGGATATAGAATTGTATTTGTTGTGTTAGACCATTACGGCTGCTCTTATTTTTAAGGTCATCTTTGCTGTCTGCAATGCTACAAAGCAAAAATGAGAGTTATGAAGGAATTATCCATTAAAAGTATTGGACGAAGCACCATCATTCCAGAGAACACAGTTCCACTGGGGCTTTAATCTCCTCTAGCTCACCTGGCATTGGGAATGTACTATTGGCATTAGGCATGTGTTATTCTATTGGGTGTACTATTCTACAGGCACTAGACAAGCTGTGTGTGTATTTGTACATCTGTGTGAACAATGGGTGCAACTTAAAGAAGCTAAATCATTCATTAAAGTGAGTGTTTGCAAATATTTGGACATTGGATGGATGCATGAATGGATGGATGGATGCATACCTCTGAGCTTCAACGAACAAATGAACCCTTAAAAGATTACAGAGAATTGAGATCCCACAAGCACCTACAAGTCCTGTCACAGAGCCAAAACCACAAGTCAGATATGAAATGTGATACAAGACAAACATACAAATAGTTTTAAATGTTTAAAAGTGTAAAAAAAAAAAAAGTAAGTCAACTGCACTCCTTTTTTGATTTAATTCAACTTGAGGTTCATCAAGTCAGATTTTTTAGTTTAGTCAAAAATTCTCTTGAAACATAATTTTCAGTTCTGCTTTGGTAAACACTACAAATATAATTTGGATCAACTTTGCCTCTTCACAGCGCACAACTAGACTTCCCCCATATAGGCTCCCAGGTATAAACAGCTGAAGTATCATTATGTAGCATAATATTATAAGAAATGTAGACTTGTTCAATAGCTTATGAATGGAGATCTCTGCTCGTTCGCCCTGTGATCCAAAGATGGCGAGTTCAAACCCCAAAACTGGGAGCCCAAGAGGAGGAAATTATGTGGGGGTAGGAACAATGTAGAATGCAGGGGAGGAATCCTTCATCAACAAAGGTGCTCAACAAACTAGAGTGTCTGATGATAACCGAAATGAACAATAACTGAAGAAATAAGAAATAATGTAAATCCAGTTAATCTGTTCCAGACTCACCAAAATATTACAAAAATACATTTTATATAGAATAACTATAGTTTTACATACAGAACACAATGAGAAATAAATACAAAAGACTAATGAAATGGATAAATTAACATTTAACATCACTCTAACAGGTTTACGCTCTGTTTTAGAGAGTGCTGGTGTGGTCCAGCAGGCCACATCCGTTTTCAGTTAGTAGCACTGTGCGCTATTGCTATAGTCACTATGCTTTGTTTTGGCGAAATTAGCAGCGGGTTATGTGGGCATGCTGACGAAAATCAGGCAGATGAACGATAACGGGGCAAAAAATTTCCCCGAAATAAGTCGACTATAACTGAATTGTATGATAACCAGGGCAAACGATAATGTTCTATTGTATCCCTATATCTGTTTCTGACAGATCTGGCAACCTCATGTTGTCATGAAGAACTGTGGTCCTCTCTAAACCTTGAAACATGACAATGATCCAAACCATGCATCCATTTTCACAAAGCACAAAATGATTTTAACCTGTACCCTAGTTCCCTTAAAACCTGGTGTGAGCTGTAGTAAACCAGTGTTTATGAAGAATTGACAATATTTCTCCAAGCTGTTTACATGTTTTAAGTGAAGACAGTGATGTCATTTTCACAAATGACTTACACACAAAGTTCAGTCCAATAACTGAATCATTACATGTTCATGAAAAAGATTTTATTCTCTTAGAAATGATGTCACAATAAAGTTGAGCTGTTCTCATGATGTAAACTCAGTGTAAATAAAGTGTAAACTCAGTGTAAATAAAGTGTAAACTGTAAATATAAACTCAGTGAAACAATAATGTGGATTTTATCATTCAGGTTTGTTTATAAAATTTATGGTCAATAATTCAAAAATAATTGTAACAAATGGATCCATCTCATTACAAAGATTAAAACCGTTCAAGATATCCTAATTTTCCATATAAATACACACATTTCAGGGTGTGATCATGACTTCCAAATAGTTATCCACAATTCTTATCTTTATTTCTATAATTAATATTATAAAACAGACATTTAAGCCTCCTCACCTTGCAAAACACAGTCTAGGGGATTTGTTTCAGGTATTAGCCAGGCAGGTAAACTTGGTATGAACCGGGAAATGAAGGAAAACATCTTCTCACAACTTGACTGTACAAAACAAAATCCAGAGTTTAATACTTCACACTTCTAAAAATACTCAGTAATTACTGTCACTGACCTTGTTGCTATTTTTGTATTGTAGTTTAAGGACCTCTCCTGTTTTCCAATCATCACTAGTATGTATGGAAGAAGTAAGTCTGCTAAAAAGCTTCAAAGGTCGTGTCTCTGTTCACCACAGATTACGTAACTGCCGATCCCTTCCAATCAGACCAAGTGCTTTATCTATCATAGTAGCGCGTCATCATCAGTAACAGTTGCTAAAGCATTTGTGAATGATTGTCTAAAGGAGTCGCTTCTCTTACCAGTTTTCTCCACATATGTGGTTTATATTTCAGTTCATTCATGATCAACAGTGGAGTAAGAGAGCAACTATTAAATACAGCAACTATTTAGCCTGCAAGAGTATTACATCACTGAATAAAGTGACAGAATGTATAAAATATAGTGTAGTGTAACCATGCATGCAGTTAACACAGCAGCTCTCCACACAATACAGGTGCATGTCATTGTGCAGTAGGTGCACTTGTTTGGGACTCATTTTGGATGAGTTATTGCATCAGTGTGGCGTAGCATGTAGGTGATCAGCCTGTGGCACTGTTGAGGTGGTATAGAAGCCCAGGTTGCTTTGATAGCGGCCTTCAGCTCGTCTGCATTGTTGGGTCTGGTGTCACTCATCTTCCTCTTAACAGTAGCTCATAGATGCTCTGTGAAGTTTAGCTCAGGTGAGTTTACTGCCCAGCACAGTGATACTGTGGTTATTAAACCAGGTGTTGGTACTGTTGGCAGTGCCAAGTCTTGCTGAATAAATGAAATCCACATCTTCATAAAGCCTGTCAGCACATGGAAGCATGAAGTGCTCTAAAATGTCTTGGAAGACCTCTGCACTGACTTTAGATTTGATATAACACAGTGGACCAACACCAGCAGATGACATGGCTCCCCAAACCATCACTGATTTTGACACTAGAATTACAGCATCTTGGATTGTGGGTCTCTCCACTCTTTCTCCTAACTCTGGGACCTTGATTTCCAAATGAAATGCAAAATTTACTTTCAGTGATGGTTTGGTGAGCCATGTCACCTGCTGGTGTTGGGCCAGGTTGGTCCGAACTGAGGTTTGATTATCTGAAAACACAACCAATAATCACCCCTGCAATGGGATTAGACTTTGTTATTCTTGAAAATAAGATCTACCAAATGTAATATAAGACAAATTTCCGTAATTTTTATTTTAAAAAAGTTTTTGCTTCCAAGTTAAAAAATCAAATATGTTGTTGATCAGTTATAGCTGATGAAAATCAGATATCTAGAATCTCAAAGTATTATTTAATTTTGAGTTGCAGTAATTTTGATGTTTGCTTCTTTAGATATGTGGAGCTATGATATAATATGAATTTGCTACCCAGAAATATTTTGGGTGACAAACTTCCATTTCCAGTTTTAACTGTGTTGGCCTCATACACTGCCTGGCCAAAAAAAAAAGGTCACACACTCATTTTGTTGGACCGCCTTTAGCTTTGATTACGGGACACATTCATTATTCCTTAATATCTTGTATTGATGATGGGAGATTTGGACTACTGCACAAAGTCTTCTTCAGCACATTCCAAAGATTCTCAATGGGGTTCAGGTCTGGACTCTGTGGTGGCTAATCTATGAATGAAAATGATGTCTCATCACTCTTTCACAATTTGAGCCCGATGGGTCCTGGCATTGTCATATTGGAATATGCCCGTGCCATCAGGGAAGAAAAAATTAACTGATTGAATAACCTGGTCATTCAATACAGTATATTCAGGTAGTAAGCTGACCTCATTCATAATGTTGCTGAATCTCAACCTTACCAACTGCAGCAACCCCAGATCACAGCATTGCCCTCACAGGCTTGTACAGTAGGAACTAGGCCTGATGAGTGCATCACTTCAGCCGCCTCTCTTCTTACCTTGATGGGCCCATCACTCTGGAACAGGGTAAATCTGGACTCATCACACCACACGACCTTCTTCCATTGCTCCAGAGTCCAATCTTTATGTTCCCTAGCAAACTGAAGCCATTTTGCTGGTTAGCCTCACTGATAATTATTTTTAAGGCTACACAGCTTTTAGTCCCAATCCCTTGAGTTCCCTTTCACTATTAAACATATACCCAAATTCTACTGTTTCTACGATTTGATTTCACCAAACACTTAAGTGCTTGCCAAGATTTTTTTATTATTACATTCCTTCCTTGAAGATGATGTTTCCTTCACTGTCCTTCCCATTTTTAATAATGCACTGGACAGTTCTTAACCCGATTTTAGTAATTTAGGTATCTCCTTAGATGTTTTCTCTGCTTGATGCCAATAATTTGACCCCTTCAATGCATCAGTTAGGGTTATATAATGTGTTGCCAGATGAAACACCATCACCCATGCAGTAATTATGCAATGGGAGGCTCTTACCTATTTGCTTGGTTCTTATTAAATCCAGTTGGTGACCTTTTTTGGCCAGGCAGTGTAGCTCCAGTGCAAAATTATACAAAGCAAAATATTTCAACTAGACAGTTCAGATTATAAAAAAGTAAGACAACACACGGAACTGTCAATAAAGTAATGGGTGCTAGAGTGAGTGCTTGGGTGTTTCATATAGGGAAAATCGAAAGGGAATAGGTGTATCAGCCATCACTTTATGGTAGTGGTCATCAAATGCAGCATTTTCTTCTGGACTGAAGTGATTCTGCCAGTCACCAACAATCCCTGTGAATAAATATGAATATGTCAATATTACCAGGAACGTTTCTCATTAATAACATGTGAAGACCAACACCTACCTTTTCTCATGAATTCTGAAGCTTTCCTATCAAATATGGTATCCGGCACTATTGAGTAGTTGGCCATAGGATTGTCCCGCATGGAAATAAAGGAAGTCACTTTAACAATATGGTCTACCAAACTGTTTGACAAACGACGTCCCAAGAACTCAGCAATGCGGACCACTTCCTGAGCAGGGTTCTGGTATCATAAACATCAGACAGAGACACAGACACGTACGTTTTAGTGAGTCAAAGACTCCTGAACCATAACTGATGTTACAAAGTTAAAAAAGAAACTACATGACACACTATATATGAAGCAGAAGCTGTGTTTGGAATGAGGGTTTGGCATCGTACCTCTTTCATATCTTCATAAAATAGGTAGAGGATGTTCTTATTTTCCTTTTCTTGCCAGTATCCTTTAACATGATCATACCAGGAACCCCAACCTACTGCAAAGTCAATTTGTTGCCTTTATTAAGCCATTTGAGAGAAGGTACATGACACATTTAACTATTTAAATGATTAATTATTACAAGTTATTATAAGTTAATTAAGCTGCCACAAAAAAAATTACTTACACTGTCCTTTCATGAACTTTTTCAGATAGTCTGGCCAAAGTCCTGGGTCTGGCTGGGTCAGGTTCATGCGATCAAAATGGAAGTAAGACACCACAGTGTCTTTTGGATTGCGAGCCACGTATATCACCTGTGAAGTACATCCATTAATGTTAGTTTTGTTAATGAGAAGCATTCAGTGTTTTATATTGCTATTTATACTGCTATTGTGTATTATATTATATTTTATTTATATTGCTTTAACCTTGCACCCAGCCTCCCAGAAGGAATGAGGCACAAGTTGGATGGGTAGATGAGTTTTGATAACCCTTGGAGGCTCCATGTTCTCCAATTTAGTTATACCTAAGGTGACAAACAAGGCAAATATTGTGAGATTAAAGTGAACATTTGACAGCTCGTTTCAACTACTGACCTAAATAATATGTCCAAAAGTGTTTCTCCTGAAATTAAAGGTGTTAATATGAAGGTACCCAAGTGTGTTGATTAGTTCTGGATCACAAACTGTACTCCTACTTATGCCAAAGGTACTGGATGGAGCTCCATCACTCCAGAGGAATGTTGCCAGGGATTTTGGTCGCCATAAAAAATATCACATTGTTCCCCACCACCCCACAACCACAGGCCATGCCAACCCTGAAAATATAACACTGCACCAGCAGCCATGAGCTTGTGGTTAAGGAACCAGCCTTCTGACCAGAAGTCTGTCAGTTTGATCCCCTCGACCGACAGTTCACGACTGAAGTGCCCCTGAGCTGTGTGCTGTGGATAGGGCTTCCCATCTCTCTGGGCAAGTGTGCTCACTGTCCTCTAGTATGTGTGTTTCACTGCATGGATGGGTTAAATACAGAGGCCAAATTCCTCTGTGTGACTTCATGCCTTCTTGCCTCAGAATGTAGCTGAGTAGGCAGAATTGCTTACGTTTCAGCATTTTATTTTTTTTTTTCAACTCATTGTCAGTGCTTACGTTATTGGTGGCAGACCTAAGGGCTATCTGGACCAAAAGGGAGTGATGCACAAGCTCAGCAGCACACTGGACTTTTGTGAATCAATGAAGAAAGAAGACGTGATGCTCAAAGCTGAAAGCTATAGTTTCTCACTTGAGCTGATCTACTTAGATGTAAGAGTACCACCTACTGGCTGAATCGTGGAACTATAGCATATATAGAATATAGAAAAAACTATTAAAATAGTTCTGAGATTAAGATGAAAATAAAAATCAAACTTAAAAGTTGTGGGTTGTCTGTTTTTCATTTACATTTTAATTAGAGGTTTCCTAACCCTCTATGCATATTTAGCTATAAAAGTGTGTAAAATATTGTTGAAGATTAATAAAAAAAATTTAAATATTTATTTCATATGTTAAATGAACAGAAAAGTGTATTTTCTGAAGGAAATTAAGAATGACTGCACAACTAAAGTTACTTGGTTCCCACTTCCAAGTAATTACTAGGCTGTTGCTAAGTAGTCAGTAAGAATAACAATTTCTGCTATGTGGTTGCTAGGCTGCTGATAGGTGGTTGCTATGGTATCTCAGGTGGTTGCTATAGTATCCCAGATCCTTGCTAGGGTGTTGCTTGGCAGTTGCTATGGTATCAGTCTGAACGTTACAGTGTTGGGAGATTGCTTTGCAATGAATAAATAAAATTAAATTAAAATAACATGTGACCATGATATTGTAAGGTGTGGGAAATAAATAGCTTGTCCACAACTTACAAAGGTGTTGGAATGAGATAGTTAAGGTGTGGCCATTGTTAACTAAGGTGTTGAAATGAGATAGTTAAGGTGTGGCCATAACTTACTAAAGCACGGGAATGAGATAGTAAAGGCATGGCGACAACTTACTAAGGTGTTGGAATGAAATTGCTGAGGTGTGGTCATAACTTACTAAGGTGTGTGAACAAGGTAGTTAAGACATGGCCACGACTTCCTAAGGTGTTGAGATGGTTAAAGCATGTTCACAACTTATTAAGGTGTTGGAATGAGATAGTTAAGTAAGTCTTGGCCACACATTGTTGCTTAACAGCTTACTAAGTGGTGCCCACAAATTTTTTCATTTACATTGGCTGTCAATTTAGAGGCTCCATAACACTGGTGACATTACGATCTGAATATTATACAGAGAAGTCTGGAAAAGTCTGGAATTTGTGTCTGACCAGAGTTTGATGGATCCGGAGAGGTCATCTCCAGAAATGGCATGCGGACTGAGGTAGCAGCTCGCCTGCATTTCTCTTCATTTCCTTCATTCAGTATCAGATCCACGATCTCCTGTGTCCAGGTCGTACCTGCAGAAAAGCAGGAAACTAAGCCACACTGAAACTATTTCTGAATATTTCTGTACAAACTTTAAAACCTTACCTGCTTTAGGATATGTGGCAATGAGCAGGTCACCTTTAAACGCCTGAAATGTTTCAACTCTGCCAAAATATGTGGCTACAGGCTCCGGTAAAGGAATTCCCTTTACTTTCACTACAGGGTAGCGCGTTTTGACTGTTTTATCCATCTGCTAGCAAATAAACAGCATCGACAGCAAATACCTACAACAACCTTCTCCAAATAAATGTGATAGTACACTTACTTTCATTAAAAATATTTACAACATGCCCTTCAACTTCTCTGTTTAGGCTATCGGCTCGTTTGTCAGCTTCAGATATCTAAGGTGTTGTGCCGAATTCGGCACCCCGCTGCATCAGGCACGCTCACGCTACGTCATGTTCTGTTGACACAACTTTTAAATGTTTTTAGTAATCCACATTTTTACCAATACAGCTTACATGCAAGATAATAATAATAATAATAATAATAATAATAATAATAATAATAATAATAATAATAATAATAATAATAATAATAATAATAATAATAATAATAATAAAGTAGTCAGGTTTAAAAAAAGGTTCGTTTTCTACCCCCCTGCCTTAAATCTTGTTCTCTTGAGCATAAAATACTTTTCGTCCCAAACTAGTTTATTTTTGTGGATGGAATAACCACACAGCCAAATTTAGGAAATAATTTACTGCCTAGACAGAGAGGGTGTGTGCTTCACCTAGCGAGATGCCGAATTCGGCACAACACATGTAGTTGAGACATTTGTCAACAATATTCTAGTACAAGGTTCAAACTTCAAATCTGTGGCGTTTTTAAGATAAGAAGATATGAATCATTTTCACTCTACAAGTACAAGGACATACAAATAACCAAAACACAAGATAAATAGACAAAAAAATAAATGCTTTAAAATTGATTGTAATAAGACACACCAGATGTACAGTGATGTAACTGTAAACCTAGCCAACTTAATTTACTTTTTAAGTCCATAAAATCAAAAGTGCAGGATTAGGATCAGTTATACACATACATATAATACAATAAAGATATAAAATACAATATAATAGAAATATAATAAAAAATAAATATATATAAAAAATGCTTACATAGTGCATAAACTGAAAAGTGACCTGATTTGCAAAGTAGCTGAGCTGCCAAAAATATTACCAAAAATTAGGATTTTAAAACAATGAAAACTAGAAAACTGTGGACATCAAAATGTGTGATGGTTAAAACATGTCAGTCTCAGTATCTGACATAAGGAATGAAAAACAGAACAGTCTCTCTGTTTCATTGCAAATGTAAAAAGTA
>BRDA01012796.1:22738-55006 GCA_036984385.1 Crenuchus spilurus | reverse complement strand
TACATGAAGATGGCATTAAGCCTCTATCAGGCTATCATTAGCCTAACATTAGGCCACTAGTAGCGTGACATTACACCAACATTATGATGGCATTAGAATACAACTATGCTGACATCAGATCAACATTAACCTGACATTAAACTACTGCTAGACTGACATTAGTGCAATATTAAACTGGCATTAGGCCACTAATAAGCTGACATTATGCAGACCTTAGGCCAACTGTAAGTTGACATTAGACCAATGAGAAGATTGCATTATGTCACTATTATGGTGATCTTAGGCCAATATTAAGTTTGTATTAGGCCTATATTAGTTAAACACTGGACCAACATTAAGCTGGCATTAGGCCACTACTAGGCTGTCATTAAGCTAACATTATGCCACTAGTAGGGTGATGTTAGGCCAACATTAGGCTGATATTACATTGAAACTAGACCATGTTTAAGTTGGCATTAGACTACTATTATGCTGAATTAGGTCAACAGTAGGCTAGTGGTAGACCAGGCCTATGAGGGAGTAATGCCAGCATTAGTCCTGTACTAGAATAGTGTTATGCTTTACTTTCTCAGCTCGTCTACAGCAGGTAGCAGCTCATATCCCAGCAGATCTGTTTGGCACAGAGGCAGCCTGGTTCCCACAGTGATGCACTGAGTTGCCATGGCGTCATTGTTGAGGGACCTGAATCCAGAACCCGTTCTCACTTAACAATGCTGAGGGAGGAATTTTTTTTCTATTCTAAACTTATCCAGAACAGATTCTTCCTTTGTCTTCATGCCTCTGTGCCTTAAAATATGGCTAATTAGCATAAACCTCATCCAGGGATGAGAGTCAAGTCCTCGGCTGGAGGAGGGAAGGGCACTGTGTGGTTTTTGCAGAGAAAAGCTTCATGAGTCCACGTTCTAGAGCTTAATTAATCATGATGACCTCTTTCTGAATCGCAGTCCTGCTGACGAGGAGGAAAAACGTGAACTGAGAGAGAGTGAAACAGGTGCTAACAGACTGTGTGCCAGCATTTCTTTAACTCTCTGTATCTCTGGGTGTTGCACACATGTGCCGCAGTAACACTCTGCACTGTTCTACTTCTGTAAGACAGACTGCAGTGTAGAACATTCAGTGTCTGTCCTGAAATGTATCACCAGCTGAGCCTTAAAGAAGCAGCTCACTAAGACATGTTCGAAGTCCAAATTGAGCTTTTTTCTTAGTTTAGGGCTGGAGCTGTTAGGTTGGTAACAAACACTTGAACTCAATCACCTAAACAGCCCAGTTGTTGTAAAAAATCCATCAACCAAACTTATCTCAACTCACTCAGAGCTCATCCAGATGCTAACGAAGTAGTCTCAGATGAGTGGATGTGGTTTGGAACACAGTGAGCTTTTAGTGACAATGAGAAATTTGATGTAAGATCAGTCTTCTATCAGCACGCGAATACTTATAACCCCCCCTAAAAGTGCTTATAAGTGTCAGGACTTCTATGGAGAGCGGAGAGGCTGCGAACTCCACTTCCCAGCAGCCCTCACGTGAGAGGCGCATGCGCTCCAGCAATCAGGGGAGAGTCCGAAGGTCATCTTCACCGGAGTTCTGAAATCACTCTCACCTGTTTGCTGAGGCTCTATTTAAACCTGGTCTTTTGTCTGTCCTACGCAAAGTATTGCCACATTAAATCCAACCATATGCCTTAAACTATCATCCTTAGCACTTCAGAAACACATGTAAAGACATAGAAAATAAAGTTTTCTCTGTCACTTGCTCGCTCTTTTTCTCTATCTTTCTCTCTGCCCCTCTTTCTCTCTCTCTCTCTCTTTCTCTGTTTCTCTCTCTCTCTCAAGTATTGGAGCATGCACATACCCAACTGTTGTACAGTACATATGTTCTACAGAACAAACCGCGAATTTGTGTGTTTTCCGCGAATAACACATAGAGTTCTAGAGAAAATTCCACGAATAGGTGAATCCGCGAATGCTGAACCGCGAATAGGCGGGGGTTCACTGTACTGTATTCTAAACCACACCCACTAGTCCGTGACAGCTTCAATAACATCTGGATGAGTTTTTAGTGGATTTGGTGATGACTAGGCTATTTAGGTGACACATTACATATATTTCATCAGACAAGACATTGTCAGTTTGAAGTCTAAAGTTCAGTTTCTTTAGTTTAAAGCTGTGAAACTAACATTGCTAAATTCACTAGCACTCAATAGTCACCGAAACAGCCCTTTTTATTATGTAAAAATACATCAACAAATCTTCACTGAGAGCTCATCCAGATAATAATGAAGGTGTCAGAGATTAGTGGATATTGTTTAGGACACAGTGTGACTTGCTGTGAGCTGTAAAAACTTGTGTAACTGAATGCTGCTTTTACCATCTTGGAGCAGGAAGTGCTGATTTAGATCAGTTTTATTTATGATGTCCAAAATCACATCTATTTGTCTATGACAAACTTTATTAACATCTGGATGAGTGCTGAGTGGTCTTGGTGCCAACTGTGATATTTAAGTGGCTATAGATTGCTGGGTTAAAAATGGCCCAGTGCTGTATCACAGAACACAGACGTAAACTGGTTACATAAATACCAAATAACAACAACAACAACAGCAACAATAATAATAATAGCAGCAGCAGCAGCAGCAGTAGTAGTAGTAGTAGTAGTAGTAGTAGTAGTAGTAGTAGTAGTAGTAGTAATAATAATAATAATAATAATAATAATAATAATAATAATAATTACTCTGGAGTCTCTGGGTTACTCCCGCAATCCAAAAGCATGGAGGTCAAGTGAATTGGGTACTCAGAATTGTCCAGGTGTGTGTGTGCCCAGTGATGGACTGACACCCTGTCCTGGGTTTAGCTAGGAAAGGGCAGTGCCCAGGGGCGGATTTGGAAGTTCTGGGGGCCCTGATCAAACAGATTCTTTTTTGTATTTATAGTGCAGTACAGGCTTAAACATAAATTAAATTATTATTATTAATTATTAATAATTATTAATTATTATACATACATGTTAAACATTACTTAAACATTATTATTCATGATATTTTATTAGGAATTACTAGTTACTATTAATAATATTCTATTAGCTAGAATCATCATCATCATTAATAATAATAAAATAAAATACAATTAATCATTAATAAAATATTAATTATTAAAAATTTATAAACTGTTGAAATCATGTATTATAAAATTATCACCTAATTCTGTTACACCTTGATAATTAACTTCACTCCAATTAATTAGCACCATTTTTACACTTATGTTTGGACTGTATAGTCAACAGACCTCAATTACCTAAAATTATACCTCATTTTTTAGTAAAAATAAGCAGAAATTTTGAATTATTTTGACAATAGTTAAACTTTGAGGCATGTAAATGAATGGCTTATCACAGACTGGTAGACACACACACACACACACATATTCAAATGTTAATGTTAATGGATTTTAATATGAAACCTCTGATATTAAAATATGTCTATCTGATGTGAAACAGGCAGAACAAA
This sequence comes from Crenuchus spilurus, assembly GCA_036984385.1. Classification (NCBI taxonomy): domain Eukaryota; kingdom Metazoa; phylum Chordata; class Actinopteri; order Characiformes; family Crenuchidae; genus Crenuchus; species Crenuchus spilurus. The sequence goes on along the minus strand of BRDA01012796.1, from coordinate 51,507 downwards.
CGCTCAACACGTTAACAACTTACAGTGGCAGGTGAACACGGACTACAGGCTAAATAGCAAAACACTGGTTTGCAAGTCCAAACACAAGTTTGATGGAGTGACAGTTGAGAAGGCTAATCACAACATAAGCATGAAAGGGCAGAGCTAATCCATGAGCTTGTGGGCAGTCAGATAAATAGGCTTCTGACTGAGTGGCCGTTTTTTGCTGGGTCCTAGTGCTTGACCCGTTTCTTTTTAATATAGCATAACACTGTTTTTGGACTGTAAAATCTGCTGAGAACCAAAACTGTCTTTTGAAAAAGCCGCTGTCCCCCACCCTCACTCCCAAATTACACCCATGGTGTATGGTATCTCTTTAGTGTTGAACAACAAAAACAATTATGAGTCTGTTTGTTTTTTTCCGGGGCCACAAGCAATTGCGTGGTTTGTGTGTTGGTCAAGGCCGCCACTGGCAGTGCCCTACCTTGTGCCCAGTGAGGGTCATCACATCCCTTACCAGGATTAAGTTGATAAGATAATGGATTGATATGATTATTTCTGAGGGTTATTTTACCTCCTCTATTTGTTTAAGTCACCCTCTCTCTCTCTCTCTCTCTCTCTCTCTCTCTCTCTCTCTCTCTCTCTCTCTCTCTCTCTCTCTCTCTCCTTTACATCTACAGCATTTGGCAGACACTCTTATCCAGAGCTCAAATCCAGTGCTTTGTTTCCATTAAGATAATTATCTCAGCTTGTACAGACAGGTTAGAGTCCAAACTACTCTTCATTTCAGACACTGTTAGAACAAAACCATTACTAATACCAAGAAAGAGTTAGAGATTCTACAATTATACAAAATGCAGTATAAGAGCATCACAATACATTACAATAAGGGTTTTAAACTAGTGCTTGCTTAAGTGTTCAACAAAGAGATAGGTCTTCAGTCTGTGTTTGAAGACTGTGAGGGACTCTCACAGTCAGTGGGAGTTTTGTAGTATTTAACATTATATGTTCGAACAGTTTATATGTTTTTTGTTATAAATATATGTTTTCATATAATGAAAACTACTTTGAACAGTTAGTGGGAATTTGTTCCACCACCTCGGTGCTAGGACAAAGAACAGTCTTGATGCAAGTCTTCCACATGTCTTGAAGGATGGGAGGTCAAGCCGAACCATACTGGACGAGCTTGAGGTGTGACTCAAAACTTGACCATTGCCATTAGGTAGGGAGAGGCTGGTCCATTTCTTGCTTTGTAGGCAAGCATCAGGGTTTTGAATCTGATGTGAGCAGCTACAAGAAGCCAGTGAAGTGAACGCAGCAGTGTAGTGACATAAGAGAAATTGTCTAATTGAAGACCAGGCAAGCAGCTGCATTCTGGATCAGCCACAGTGGCCTGATGACTCACATAGGAAGACCTGTCAGGAGCAAGTTGCAGTAGTCAAGTCTTGAGATGACGAGAGCCTGGACAACTACCTGGGTGGCATCCTGGATTAGAAATGGTCAAATCCTTTGAATGTTGAAGAGAAGGAACCTGCACAACCAAGTCAAGTTTGCAATCTAAGTAGAAATCGATAACTGGTTGTCTAGAATCACACCAAGGCTTTTTACTTCTTGAGACGGAATGACCATGGAGTTCTCAAACAGGAAGGGAAGTTCAAGATGTGACAAACCAGTAGTTCTGGGAATTAATAGAAGCTCAGTCTTGCTAGATTTGAGTTTCAGGTGGTGGGTTGTCATCCATGTAGAGTTGTTAGCCAAACATGCTGAGATGCGGCTGGATACAGAAATGTCAGAAGGAGGGAAGGAAAATATCAGTTGAGTGACATCAGCATAACAGTGGTATAAAAATCCATAAGAAGAAATAATTTTACCAAAAGAATGAGTGTCTAGTGAGAAAAGAAGAGGACCCAGTACTGAGCCTTGTGGGACACCAGTGGAGAGCCTGCATGGAGCAGATATGGACCCTCTCAATGTTAAAGAGGAGGTTTGAAGAGTTGAATGTTGAAGAGGAGGAACCTGCACAACCAAGTCAAGTTTGTAATCTAAGTAGTAAATGATAAATGGTTGTCTTTAATCACACCAAGGCTTTTTACTTCTTGAGATGGAATGACCATGGAGTTCTCAAACAGGTAGGGAAGTTCAAGATGTAACAAACCAGTAGTTCTGGGGATTAATAGAAGCTCAGTCTTGTTAGGGTTGAGTTTCAGGTGGTGGGTTGTCATCCATGTAGAGATGTTAGCCAAACATGCTGAGATGTGGCTGGATACAGAAGTGTCAGAAGGAGGGTAGGAAAACATCAGTGGAGTGACATCAGCATAACAGTGGTATAAAAATCCATGAGAAGAAATAATTTCACCAAAAGAATGAGTGTCTAGTGAGAAAAGAAGAGGACCCAGTACTGAGCCTTGTGGGACACCAGTGGAGAGCCTGCATGGAGCAGATGTGGACCCTCTCAATGTTACCTGGTAGGACCATCCCTCTAAATATGATCTGAACTACTTCCATGCAGAATCAGTGATCCTGAGGATAGAGAGGATGGACAGGATTATCTCATGGTTGACCGTTTCAAAAGCTGCAGAAATCTAGCTATTTGGAGCTTCTCAGTCACAGCTATCAGGGCAGTTTCATTGGAGTGCACAAGTTTGAAACCAGACTGGTTGGGATCCTGGAGCTGGTTTTAAGAGAGACAGACAGCTGGTTATAGACAGCATGTTCTAGATTTTTTGAAAGAAAACACAAGAGTGATACTGGTCTGTAGCTGCTGACATCAGAGCCATTCAGCGTTGGCTTCTTCAGGATGGGAACCACCCTAGCAGTCTTGAATGGAGATGGAACATAACCTGATGACAGAGAGCTGTTTATGATAGGAGAGATGAAAGGGACACAAGCTGTGTGGATGGTTTGGGATCCAGTTGGCAAGTTGTTGGGTTGCTGGGTCTCAACAGTTGTAGTATGTCATCTGTGGAGAGAAGAAAACAGGTCAGTGATTTATGAGCACGATGAGGAGAATTTATGGAGAAAGTGGAGGCAGAAGAGAAAGACTAGAGAATCTTATCAACCTTCTCAAAAAAAAGTGACAAAATCTCTTCTAGTAAGGGAAGATGGTGGTAGGGGAGTGGGAGGGTTAAGGAGAAAGGAGAAAAGGCTGAAGATCTTGCGAGGTTCTGATGCTGATGTTTCTAGTTTCCATCTGAAGAAGGCTGCTTTTGCAGTGGTGGTTTCAAGTCAAAGCTTGGAGAGAAGAAACTGGTAGAAGCGAGGATCTGAGTCAAACTGGGATTTCCTCCATCTTCTCTCAGCTTTCCTTAATTCTCTCTGGTTACTGTGCAAGTTATCTGTCAACCAGGGAGCAGGTGGAGAATATCTTGTAGGTCTGGAGAAGATAGGACAAAGAAGGTTAATTGCAGAAGAGAGTGAGGAGAGGAAAATATCTGAGGCTGTGTTCAGTATGAGAGAGGAAAATGAGTCAGGGTTGGGAAGGGTGGCCAGGATGGTTAAAGCAAGAGATGAGGAAGAATTGTGTAGGTTGCAGTGGGAGAAAGAAGGGAAAGGAGAGCTGTGAATAGGAAGAGTAGGGAGGGATAGAATGAAATATGTAAAGTGATGGTCAGAGCAGTGAAAGGGGGTTACTGTGGTTTCCAGTGCTGGAGTAGGTCTGGTGAAGATCAGGTACAAGGTGTTGCCAACTTTGTGTGTTGGTGGAAATTGGTTGAGAGTGACATCAAAAGATGAAAGTGATAGGAGGCAAGATGACTGCAGCTTGTCCAATGGAAGGTTGAAGTCATCAAGGAGAAAGAGTGGGGATCCATGGATGGGGAAGAGACTCAGAAGAATGTCTAACTCATCTATGAAGTTGCCTGGAGTGTAAGGAGGATGATGGATGACAATGATGGTATGATTTACAGGAGAAGATACAAGTCAAGTAACAAGATTGAGAGATGAGAAAAGTGGTATGTCGTCATAAAGGAATATCACTTTTTAGCCACCAAAAGCAAACCAGTGCCACCACCTCTGCCAGTCAGCCTTGGACAATGAGTGAAGGTAAATGCAGAGGATAGGGCTGCTTGAGTCACTGAGGTGCCTGGAGTGATTCAAGTTTTTGTCAGGCTGATAAAGTGTAGCAAGTGGAGGAATGGAATAAAGTCTGTCTTCTGGACTGCAGACTGTCAGTTTGAGAGCCTACCTGTCACCTAGGTCTGAGAATGTGACAACCATGGGGGATAGATGAGATTGCTCGTGCTGCGGTTCCTGCGGCGACAGATGGGTGATGAAAGATGCATGTTAGAAGTGAAATATGCAGTAAATAAAATGTATCTGAAGGACTGAAGACCAGTAAATGATACTTAGCCAAGATTGCAGGGTCCTGTTTGTCAGTCAGATGGGAAGAAGAAATTGCCTTTACCACTATAGACATTGATGTCTGTAGCAGATACCTCCTGAATTAAAGAGTCAAGCAACTGTTAGCGCCACCCCTATAGTTCACACTTTCTCTTTCTCTCTCTTTCTCTCTCTGTCTCTCTCCCTCTCTCTCTCTCTTTCTTTATCTCTCTCTCACACTCACACTCTCTGTTTCTGTCTCTCTCTATATCTCTCTCTGTTTTTCTCTGTCTCTCTGTCTTTTTCTCTCTGTTGCTCTCTCTTGCTCTCTCTCACTTTCTCTCACTTTCTCTGTTTATGTCTCTCTCTGTCTCTGTCTCTCTCTCTCTCTCTCTCTCTCTCTCTCTCTCTCTCTCTCTCTCTCTCAGACATAAACACACATAACCTAGAACATGGAGCTGTTTATGAATCCTGTGTTTGATGTTTGTTGTATTTTTAGCCTCCAGTGTTGCACTGAGCTGGTTTTATCTGAACTCTTCAGTGCTTTTGAGGATTATCTTATCAGCAAGACTGTGAACTGGTCCTGATTGGTTGTTGCCTCTGATTGGTCAGTCAGTCTCTTTGCATGCTGTGTAATATTTTTTCACAACCTCTGAAGGTTAGTTCAGTTTAAAATTTAAACTCCAGAGATTACAGCTATCTGTAGTGTGTGTGTGTGTGTGTGTGTGTGTGTGTGTGTGTGTGTGTGTGTGTGTGTGTGTGTGTGTGCATGTGCGCGTGTGTGTGTGTGTGTGTGTGTGTGTGTGTGTGTGTGAATGAGAGAGAGGTAGAGTTAGGCAGCGAGAGGTTTCTGGACTTATTGTTGCTCATGTTAGTCCTCTGGAGGCCTTTTCAAGGGCTTTGGGGCTTGGAGTTTGGGTTTGCTGTGTGTGTGTGTGTGTGTGTGAAAGACAGAGAGGGAGGGAGGGAGAGAGATGTTTGGATTAGATGGTGCCACCAGGAAGTGCCACTGGGCGCACATTGGTATTTCCTGTTTCTCGGGAGTACACATAAACACGTTGACTGTCTGAAGTCATAACTCAGGACCAGCCTTAAAATTAGGCACAAAGCTGTGTCTGAGGGTGTCCAGGCACTTTTTGAACTACCTCTTATTTTTGTTTTGTCACTTGTTGAATTGTGATCTGGAGCTCAGGGCATCTGTGGAATAATACACCCATGATGTAGCCTAGAACCAGCAGCAGGTTCAGCATCTGTTCTTTACATTCAGAGGTTCATTACTGTCTTCTAAGAGCCACACACAAGTCACGTGGGGCAGCCGTGGCCTAAAGAGCTCTGCAAGCACCATAGACAGCCCTGCCTACTGCTCCAGGCAAGTCTCACTGCCTTCTAGTGCGTGTTCACTAATGTGTGCTTTACTGGTCCATGAGTGTGTACTTTCACTTTCACATGAACGATGAAACCCTCTTTTTTCTACTTAGGTTGTTCATTTGTGACTGTTTTGAGCTGCTAATTAAAAAAGGAGTCCAGTTAAACCACTCTGTCAGCAACTTTACCAAAAAAAATGAAGTTGTTGACAAAGTGTGATCAGTGATAAACTAAGTTGGAATTTATCCCATCTGTGCAGTGAACACACCCACACACAAACACCCATACACACACACACACACACACACACATTAGTAGACACACACACTAAGGGACATCTGTGGTCTGGCGAATAGCTGGGTGTCAGTCAGGTGCTTTGGTCAAGGGCCTTACTGGTTTGAAAGATTTAAGCAGTGACCTTTTGATCCAAAGCTCATTTCTGTAATCTGTGGGCTACATCTGCATTTAAAGTGTTAATTGATTGTAATAAGTGTGCCATAACTGTGTTAATGTGGTGAAATAGCTGGGTAAGTGCTACACTTGTGCTTGTGCCTGAACAGTGGTGCCAATACTTTTGACTAAAGTGGGATGTAACGATCCAGAGAAGATCCAGAGATAGTATAATTTGCTCCAGCTGAGCTGAGCTGAGGGGATCCAGTGGTTGTATCGCTGACTCCACATGAGTACACATGTAAATGTTCTGTTCTGATTGAGGACAGAATGGACGATGGTGGAAACAGTGGACAGTAATGTAGCTCTTGGCTGCTGTGAGTGCATTAACAGCTCTTAAAAGCTTTTACACTGCCATTAAAAACTGTTTTGGCTAAAAGCCTAATAAAAGGCTAAAAATAACATGAAAGCATGCAGCGTAGTCAAATTTCTAGCAAACAACAACTTAACCTAGTATTTTTAATCTACTAATTATTTTAATTGATTAAGCTCTGCATGAGGCTTGAGCGTTGATATGTTCTGATGGAAACGCGTTATGTAGGTAACTATTGAGTCGTAGTATGTGTTAGCATCGTTAGCTAACTAAAGAAGCACAACGTGGGCTCCAAACATATCTTAAGTAAAATATATAAATACATTTTAAAACTAGAGCAAGAAGTAAGTTTAAGACTGAGATTTTAGTGAATTGTGTGTGTCAGGGAAGAGAATGATCACCACTTTTTCTCCTTCATTGCCTCTGCTTGTTATCTGCTAATAAATGACTTGTTTTCCTGAAATGTTGACTTGCTGATCTTCTTAAGCCATTAGAGAGAGAGAGCGCAAGAGACACTGGGGAGAAGCAGTGTATGTGTGAGAGATAAAGGGAGAGAGTGATATGAAGGCATTGGATTTGTCCATTAAAACATATGCAGGTAGATGGAGGTCTAATGGATACCTTCTTGTTTTTCAGTCTAGCTGTGTGAAGTGTCTCTGTGTGTGTGCGTCCCTTGGGCCAAGCCTTTTAATGCTCTCGCTCTCGCTCTCTCTCTCTCTCTCTCTCTGCCTCTCGCTCTCATAAAAACACATACACTCTTTGTCTCTATCTATCCTTCCATCCCTGAATTATGCCGTTTCTACTATGAATTACTTGTTGTATACTATAACTACTTTTTTCTCTCTCTCTGTCTCAGGTGGGTTTAATGTTTGGGCTATAACCCCGGAGGAGAGAGGGAAGCATGATAAACAGTTTGACTCTCTCACTCCCACTCTGGGATATGTGTCAGGTGAGTGTACATACATGGACGCACACATGCACACGCACACACACACACACACACACACACACACACACACACACACACACACACACACACACCTTCACTGAGAAGGAATTGAATCCGGGTCAAAAGCAAACACTGGACTGCACTGTAGTGTTAACACTGATGTATTTGTCTCACTTGTAGACTATAGACTGAAACTCAAACACACATAAACACAGCCTTGTGCAAAAGCTAATTCCCCCCAATTAATGTGTGTATGTATTTATTTATTTACTGACATTTAACATTATAAAAGAAAATGTGGCCTGTGTTAAACTTAAAACCTATTTTACATTTGGAGGTCTGTCTTTAACACTACAGAAAGAGTGTGCATCAGTGGGCATTACAACACACCTGCCATAGCTGTTTACATGACCAAAATAGAGGTTTCTTCTTCTTCTTCGTCTTGATAAAGATACTGTGTATTATTTTGCAAGAGATTAAGAAAGTAGCAGAAATGTGCATTAAGTGGGAAAAAAGAGAACGTTTTCTCAGCTGCCAAATATGGTGAAGATGATGATTGTTACACTTATATAGCGCCTTTCTCAAAACCAAGGACGCTTTACAATTAACATACTCCATTTACACACACCCAATCACACACACCGGCGAGAAGCGGCAGCCAATTGTGCACAGCGTACTCTCAACCGGAAGCCACCGTCCACCTGGAGGACTGCATCGAGCACTAGGGGGATCACCCAGGACAGAGTGTCAACCATATCTGGGCAAACATACATACATACATACATACATACACAGACATCCACATTCATTCACACACACACCAGGGTAATTTTTAGAGTATCCAATTCACCTGACCTCTATGTTTTTGGACTCTGGGAGGAAACCGGAGTCCCCGGAGGAAACCCACGCAGACACGGGGAGAACATGGAAACTCCGCTCAGATGTGGACTCGAACCCAAGACCTCAGTGCTGAGAGGCGAATGTGCTAAACACTAAGTCACCGTGCCGCCCAAATGTGATGGATGAGTTTAGTCCCTTAAGACAAAACATCTACTTAGAAAATCAACATTAAGCACCATTTGACCAGGAGTGCACTAACTACAGAAAGTTTGGGTGACTATTGAGCTACTAAGCTAAATTTGGACTCAAACATGTCTTAACTGATCAAATATATCAGAGATGATTTCCTGGAAAGTATCCTTGCTTGTGTGTTCAGGTGATTCTCACATTGTTGCTGAAGTCTCGGTGACATTTGTCTGATTAATTGTGTTTTCTGTGTGTTTGTGTTTTGTAGGAGATCAAGCTCGCACGTTTTTCCTGCAGTCTGGTCTTCCTTCATCAGTGCTGGCTGAGATATGGTGAGACACACACACACACACACACACACAAATATTCACATATATAACACACCCCTACAATACACACATCTAATCTAACTCATCAGATTGTTTATATAAAGACTGTCTAGTGTTTGAAAACTCTCTCTCTCTCTCTCTCTCTCTCTCTCTCTCTCTCTCTCTCTCTCGCTCTCTCTCTCTTTCTCTCTCTCTGAAGTTCTACCCAAACACACAAACTCACTTTGGAGTAAATTAATACTGACAGTCTGTCCAGAAGTATCCAGACACTCCCAATTAGTGAATTCATACACAGTAAATCTGCCAGTGTTAAATCAACACTATTAGAGTTAAATTAACACTGAGAGTGTTGCATTTTGACTCCCTCAGTGTTAATTTAACTCTAACAGTGTTGATTTAACACTGGCAGATTTACTGTGTACACCTGGGTAAGCACATGTAACTATACACAAACCTGTTATCACCAGGCCTAGTGTCTCAATGTCATATAAACAGGTATAAAATCCTTCCAACCTTGAGTACTGGAGCTGTGTTCTGCAGAGTGATCGAGCTCCATCCAACCTTTGGGATGATTTGGAGCATCTAGATCTAAACCTCCAACATTAGTACCTGATGTCACTAGTGCATGAATACAATCAGGATTCACAGCAATGTTCTCACATCTAGCGTAAAGTCTTGTAAAGACTGTTACTGCCTTAGACAAAGAAACACTGGAGACCAGAAGGTGGAAATAGGGGTGAGGGGGCGGAGCTGTGATTGGGCTGTTTGTGTGCTTGTTGGGTGGAGGTTTCTTATCCTCGTCTGTGGTTTTATGGGCGGAGGTAAACACTGCTGTGTGTCCTTAAACAGGATGCAGAATTGCTCCCACAGGAAGCAGAACTCCAGCCTTGGGAATGTATTTCATCAGGACAAATAACAGCTATAGATGTTTTATACAATGTGTGTCCAAAAGTATGTGGACAGCCTTCTAATGGATGCATTAAAGACCCCAGTGGAGCTGTGATCTCTTCATCCAGTACTTTTAGGATGAGTTCGGGATGAGGTGGAGAGGATCCACTCTTGTGGCCAAATGCAGTCAAATCTTCACAGCAATGCTCCAGAATCTAGTAGAAAGTCTTTTAATTAAATCTGGATCCCAGACCTGAAAATAACTTCTCTGCTTTCATACACTGTAAAAGAATATGTTAGGAGGTCATGAAACATTAAACTCTTAAATAGCCTGGAGCTCCCAAAGGCTTCAGCATCTCCTCCTCACATTCAGAGCTTCATTACGTCCTTATTCTCTAAGATCCACACAAAAGGGAGGAGTTATATGAATGCTGAAACCCTCTTCTTTCTACTCAACTTCATTTCTGACTATTTTGGGCTGCTAATGAAAGATTGTTTCAAAGAAACCATGTGTCATATCTTCAGTTACAGTAAGTGTTGATTCCCAAGCAAACAGAACTGAGCACTTAGCTTCTGCCCTGCTAAAGGGTGCCCTCTTGTGGCACAATTCTGAGCTCCATATTGTCCCTTTAGTGCTGTGCAGCCTGAAATAAATTATTTTTGAGACTAAAAATCTTAAAACTCCTACATTTTCAGTGTTCAGCAGTCAGTTGTAAGCATGTGTTATTGTGTTACAGACAATAAAGATTTTTTCTGACAAAAACCGAGCAGAATTAAGCATTTACTTGATTATGTTGCTTCATAAAAGCATTAAGATTTGGGGCTGCAGGTTCAGATGGAGAACCCTAAAAATGACTGGACTGTTAAACCGCTGACTGGTGAGTTGAATAACACTGATTATCCTGTTACAATGACACATATCAAGTGGTAGATACATATGAGCCAACTAGCAAACAGTCAGTTCTGGATGGTGATGTGTTGGAATCAGGTCAAGCATAATGCATAATCAGATCAAGCACTGTGACATGAACCAAACTGAGATGGATGGACGATTGGTTCAGTACATCATCAGAACAGCAGGTCTTGTGGGTTGGTCCCATAAAGCAGTGGTGAATCTCTATCCAAAGTAGTCAAAAGAAGGACAGCGATAGGCTCATGGGTGCCCAAGTCTTACTGCTGCACATTGGGAGTGAAGGACTAGCCCATCTGGTCCTACAGAAGAGCACATTTGGTGGCTCTGTGATGCCTGAATACAAGCGAATCACATCTTTCTGTAGCTGTAGACTGGTCCAGCTGTCCGTGCTGATTCCTGCCAATGTGTGGGGTGTCCTTGTGGATCCACTTTGTACAGGATTTAAGGTTCCTGCTGCTAATGTCTTGGTTGCCCGATACCCTCAGGACACCTTCAGAGGTCTATTGTCCAACCAAGCGTTGGCCAAGGTTCAGTGGTAGAATTCTTGGCCGGCATGCAGGAGACTTTGGTTGACTTCCTGGTCAATGCTTGGTACTACTTTTAGTGAGGATGCAGCTCAGTGGAATAGGGCATGCTTCACATGTATGAGGTCCTGCGTTCAATCCCCAGCATCTCCAAGCAGCACATGCAGACATGGCCTGATGGTTCAGGACCCGGTCTTGTGACTGGAAGGTTTGATCACCTGTCAGGACATGACTGAAATGCCTTGAGGAAGGCTTCTGCTCCCCAGACACCATGAATATTGTGAATACAATGATTGTGCACTTTTTTCAACTGTTTGTTGAGATACTCAGAGAACGAAATTTGCAACTCCAGTGCCGTAAACTAAAAAAATGTGTTGCTCATTTCCTTCACCCTCTTGCTCAAGTTTAAGAGTTCAAGAGGTTTTTATTGTCATTTCATATTGAATCAAAACAACGTTCCTCCAGAACCAGGTGCAACACAGAACACAGTGCAACAAAAACAAACTATAAGCATGTAACTCCAAGCCTAATATATACAAAAATACAAAACACTGCTTCTCTAACTAGAATAAGACACATTGCAGGATGAAGGACAAATGTTCATGTTTCTCTCCTCGTTTGTCCTCCATCTCTCAGGGCATTGGCTGATATGGGCAGGGATGGAAAGATGGACAGATTAGAGTTCTCCATAGCCATGAAGCTGATTAAGTTGCAGCTGCAGGGTCAACCGCTGCCCTCTTCTCTACCCGTTATCATGAAGCAGACTCCAGCCCCTGCAATGGCATCATCGGCACGCTTTGGTAGGAGAATTTGTTGAGGTTGATTATGTAATAGACTTCATATTCAAATAGTACAAAACTTCATTAGAACCTTTTACATACAATCATTGTCCAATTTATCTCTCCTGAGCATATTGGTGCAGTTTGTAGTTCCACAATTTCAGACTGTAGTCCATCTGTTTCTCTGTATAATTTGTTCACCCTGTTCTTCAATGGACCAGAACCCCACAGAGTACTACAGAGCAAGTATAATTTGGATGGTAGATTGTTCTGTGACACTGATAGGATGGTTGTGTGTTAGAGTGGATCAGACACAATAGAGCTTCTGATGCTTTTAACACCTCAATGTCACAACTGGAGTGAAAATACTGCAGTTACCAGCCAACAGTGTCAGGACTAGAAGATCAACACAAACTGTGCTGAGCTGCTGTCTCTGACTTTACATCACAAAGTGTAACAACAAGGTAGGTGTGTCTAATATAGTGGATAGTGAGAGTTTAAAAACTCTGATCCGCTCAACACGCTAACACACCACCATCACATCAGTGTCACAGCAGTGCTGAGAATGTACCACCAGCCCTGTGGGGGTCCTAACTATTGAAGAACAGGGTGAACAAAGTATACAGAGAAACAGAGGTACTGCAGTCTGTACAAAGTGCATCTGTGTGGTCAGTGGAGCTAAAATGGACAGTGAGGGTAGATACAAGGAGGTGGTTATAATGAAGTAGCAGGTTAGTGTATACTCATATATAGTGTGTTAAGTATATTATGAACTGTTTGTGTTTGTAGGTATGGGCTCGATGCCCAACCTGTCGGTAATGCCAGTGATGCCCATGCTCACGCCCATGCCTCTTGGCTCCTCTGTGACCTCCATGACCTCTGTGACCTCTATGACCTCTTTGACCTCTATGCCAGCCGTGCCCCCCATGCTGCCAGGGGCACTGCACGTGCCACTAATCCCTGACTCCTTCAGTATGCCCGCCTTACCCAACGGAACTGCTACACTACTCACACCAACAGCAGGTAACACATTGATGCTCTCTTTTCAGGATCTAGACTTAATATAATCTATTCAGTAGCATATGACAGCATATGTATTCAACCTGTCAAAGGTAATCCCATAATCCTGTTCACCAGCCAAGAGCTTTGTCATTTCAGTTAAAAATATGAAATGATAATTAAAGTATGGACAGCTTCCTATCGCTGGCACAAATAAACAGATGTTACTCGGTGCTGCCCCCTAATGGCGTTGTCACACTAGTAACCTAGTAACAATGTTAGTTGTTGTAGCATAAAAATGTGTTTTATAAATTCTGATTTCTTTGATTAATATTCATTTGCTTCAGTATAACTGCACATCCAATTCACAGTAAATTTATTACAAAATAAACATGTGACTGTGACAGACATCTTACATAATTGCAATCTTGAATAATAGGGATTATCTCGATTAATTGTGATCATTTCAAATAGTTGCACTTGAATACTTGTGACTTTCTTGTACATAATTGTGATTGTATTGAATAATTGACATTATACTGAATAATTATGATTATTGCTAATTGTGATTAACTTGAACTATTTCAATTAGCTCAAATAAATGTGATTACTTCAAATAGTTGTGATTATCTTGAATCATTTTGATTGTCTCAAATAATTGTGATTGTCTCGATTAATTGTGATTATTTGAAATTGATGTGATCTTGAATACATTTGACTGTTGTGTATAACTCATACAATTGTGATGATATTGAATAATTGTGGTTATCTTAAATAATGATCACAAATAGTCATGTTTAACTCAGATATTGTGTAATTGTGATTGTATCAATTAATTCTGATAATTTCCAATTGTGATCATCTCAAATAACTGGCTGTCTCAAATAATTTTGTTTATCTTGAATAATTGTGCTTATCTCATAGAATCTTGAATAACTGACAACTATGATTGTGATAGCTCTCCTCCTAGCTGGAAAAGTAAAGAGCTCTCTCTCTCTCTCTCTCTCTCTCTCTCTCTCTCTCTAATTGTCCCTCTGTCTACAGGTCTGAGTAAATCTCACTCACTCTTAGATCTGGCTTCCAGCAGGTAAGACAAACCGTTTCTCATGACTTTCATTTATGTTTATTTAATCATTAGCCATTCTGCTGCTTTAGGCTAACATCGCTAACAAAACACTAGAACTCAATATTCACCTAAATAGCCAGGTTCTCAAATTGCATCTAGAGACTATTAGATGTGGTTTAAGACACAGTATGACCTGTGTCCTATATTACAGTATATTTTTTTGTTCTTTTTTAATGTAGTTCTAATACTTAGCCTTGTCTAAATGAAATAGCCAGTGTAAAATAGATAAATACATAGACACACTGATGCAAACAGATACAGAAATACAAGTAGGGACATGGGTGTAGAGGTTGGTACATTTTTAATTTTTTTTTTTAGAAAATTAGAACAAAAACACACTTTTTATCTTACACTTACAGTAAACTTCATATATCTTGTTAGCTGTATACAAGACAATCTTGGACTGAAAAACATGTAAGATGTAAAGATGTATCATCAATGAGTGCTTGGACAGTGCAGTGAATGTTAAGTGAATATCTATGGAAGAAGACCATTACTACCAAAAAGGCATAAAACTCCAACTTCTCTGGACAGAAGCCTGATGAACATTGTCAGCACATTCTCTGTTCTGATGAAGGGAGGGATTAAAATAGTTTGGATCAGACAATGTTCTGCATATTTGACAAGGACTTGGCCAAAGTCATCACAGTGACTACATTCTGCCAACTGTGAAACATGGTAGAGAGAGTCTGTTAATTCAGAATTGCGTGATTTCAGCAAGTGTAAGGGAGATAACTTTATAAGATGGCCTCATGTAATAGTATCTACACCAAAACACAACTTCTGTTCTAATATGTCAACAATATTATGATCCTAAACACACTACAATAACAGCACAAGTGTTTTTAATGGAAAACATCAACTGGATCACTGAAAAGAATCATCTGTGAAGAATAGCAAAACATTTCTCCACTAATCTGTGCTAGACTAGGGTCATCCATACCAAAGAGATTTCAATGTGTTACCAAAGATAAAGCTGCATACATAAAATATATTACAAAAGCAGTCAAGGTAGTTCAGGTTGTAGTTCATTTTGTTGGTCTAATTTTGAACATTACGTAGTGATTTTAATATGATAAGATTTTAATCATATTAAAATGATATTTGAGTGATATTGAACAGGTGTGTACTCACTTTTGTTATATACTGTATATCTACGACACCAATATTATAAATGGACCTCAGATACATTTATAAAATACATGAAACACACACAAAATTCATAGTGTTTTATTGAGCTAACAATGTCCCAGCAAACATTTTTAAAATCCACACATCAGTGGCCTGATGGAAACTTTCTGGTTTGCCAGTAACAGAATGGCCCGTTACAGGAAATGACATAAGCATTCAAAACAATGAAGTAAAAAGCTTATCTTACTCTGTTTTGTTTCATTGTAATGTACAATATGAGACAAAAACTCCATTTTAGAGATAAATTCAACTTAGAGCTATTGTTATAAAGACTGTATTTGGAAACTGTAGCTGATACATACATTTGACTGATTTTAAGTTGTTTTGATTAATTAATCCTAAATCTGTGTTTTCTTTCTAATTTCTTCATCTTTCTAAACATGTTCATCTGGTTCTGCTCGGTCCTTTATATACAGCTATTAAAGCATGTCATACGAAAACCTTACCAAAAACATAAATGTCTGCTGGATTTGACCACTTTCAGTATGAAGCTTGCATAAGCCTTCCATAACCAATCACAAGACTGACAAAGCTCCCTCTGCCCAAACAGAACTTGTAAACAGGCAATGTAAACTGAACCCACAAATGTGTATATTAATTAGATCACATTTTTTATACATTAAAACATTCTAAATCTTTGTATTTTACTCTCCTAATACATGTTGGGACCAATCAAGTGTTGAAGGGGAGTCAGATGAAGGTTTCAGCCAGTTCAGAAAGTTCAGTCCTGCTATGATGGTGCTGAGAGCAACTTTACTTTTCTTTGCATTCAGTTCTCAGTTCTGTGAGAAATTATTTCTCAGCTTGTCTTCTTTCTCTGCACATTATAAACTAAACAGTTTTGACTTGTGGTCAACTTTGGACTTAATACTACACCTACTCTGTTCTCATATAGGGCCAATGAATGAATTTTGCTGTTTCTCATGTATATTTTTAAATTTAAAAAATTAAAATAGATTACTTTGTAGATTAGATTCAACTGTATTGTCATTACACATGTACAAGTACAACAAAATGTAGTTTAGCATATAACCATAAGTGCAATAAGCAGAAATAATTTATTATTTATAATTTATTATTATATACAGAAATATTAATTATATTAAGCTGGTCTTTAAGCTTGTCTGTATGTTTTTTATTATTGTCTGTGATTATGGCTCATATTTTGGGGTTTGTATAATTTTTAACTTCACAGCTCTAACTCCTCTTCCACCACCTCCCTGGCAAGTAACTCCCCCAAAACCGCTGCATCTGATTGGGCAGTGCCTCAGTCCTCCCGCCTCAAATACCGCCAGCAGTTCAACAGCCTGGACAAACTGATGAGCGGCTACCTGTCAGGTGTGTGTTTGTTTGGTGTTTTGAGTGTGTTTAACCTCCTAAGACCCGAACATGGCATGGCATGCATTCTTTATTTCTCTTTGCTATTTGGGCTGATTGGCACCTGATTAATGTAAAAACAAAGAATTATCTTTTTACATGATGATTTCTGAGGTGGCAGTATAATGGCCTCATAATAGGACACCAGGCAAAATTTAGTTTTGTGGTTTAAACAACCCAAAATGTGATGTTCACGTACATGGACATGCCAGGTCCTAGGAGGATAAGGCATGTTCATCTTCATCACAGGGGTCAGTACAGTATCTGTTTCAATGTACTGCCAGATTCATATGAAGTAACTGTTAATGTGATACGACATGATTAACCACTATTGTGATGCAGTGATTCAACAACATGTGATTCAACATGAAACTGTTAAAATATGAGACTGCAGTTCAGTTTGATAGATTTGTTATAATTGTGTGAAGCATGTAGCTTCTTCTACATGATCATCATTGACTTACCTGCACTTAACTGCAACTCATGCCAGTCTCAGCTAAGAGGTTTAATAAGAATTGTCCACTGGCAGCAGTGGAGATGATGGAGCAAGCTTGAAAAACAGTTTAGAGGAGAGGAATCAATTTAAAAATACAACAATCACTGTTCTAAATAATAAAGGCATCAGGCCTACTAATAATCATTATAATTATAGTTAAACATTAATTTAATTATAAATACATCAGATATCTGATATCTATCAGAAATCAGATACATCTGGTGTCCAATGTGAATCAGTAAGTTTTTTTTGTATGTGTAGAGTTCCAGTCAAAATTTGGACACACTTCTGGACATTCAGTGGTTTTCCATGATTTAAAAATGTTCTGCATTGTAGATTAATACTAAAGTCATCCAAACTATGAAGAAACACATATGTAATGATATAGTAAACAAACAAGTGTTAAACAAACTAGAATACATTTTATGTTTTACATTTAAAAATGGCATCTTGCTTAGATGACAGCTTTCTTAGCATTTTCTCAGTCAGCTTTATGAGGTAGTCACCTGGAATGGCTTTCAGTTAACAGCTGTGTCTTGTCAAGAGCTCATGACTTACATTTCTTGCCTCTTAATGTGTTTGAGACATCAGCTGTGTGTTTACTTCTAGAATCTAAAATCTAAAACATATTTTGGTTTAACACTTAAGTTTACTACATGATTCCTTATGTGTTACTTAATGGTCAGAGTGACTTAATTTATTATGAATTTACAAAAAAAAGAAAAACATTGAATGAGAAGTCCAAATTAAAGTCCAGTTGAATGTGTCCAAACTATATAATGAAGAAAAGTCTGTGTTTGTGTGTGTGTGTGTGTGTGTGTGCCAGGTGTTTGCCACACTGGACTAAAATTTGCTCACACGCATGGGGACATTCTTACTTGTGGGGACCAGACTGCAGTCCCCACAAGGAAGGGTTTCAGTGAGAGTACAAGTATAGAGGTTAGGGTTTAGAGCAGGTGTGTCAAACTCCAGTTCTGGAGGACCAGTGTCCAGCACAGTTTGGTGATTTCTCTGCTCTTACACTAAAACCTGGTCATTACCTGCTGAGTTGAATTAGGTGTGTTTGATAAGGAAAATCACCAAACTCTGCAGGGGTTTGATACCCCTGGTTTAAAGTAAGGTTAATGATTAGGGTTTAGAGTAAGTTTCAAGTTAAGATTTTGATTAGATTTAGGTTTGGGTTAGTAATAAATGTAATATAAAATAGTATAATTAAAATGTCTAATTAAGCTTTGGATAAGTGTTCAGGAAATGAATGGAATTTTATGTCCCCACAATTTACAAAAACAAACGTGTGTGTGTGTGTCCACAGGACCCCAGGTCAGAAATGCCCTAACGGCGTCTAACCTCA
The DNA here is from genome assembly GCA_036984385.1 of Crenuchus spilurus. Lineage (NCBI taxonomy): Eukaryota > Metazoa > Chordata > Actinopteri > Characiformes > Crenuchidae > Crenuchus > Crenuchus spilurus. Next base: position 33,135 of record BRDA01012796.1, on the reverse strand, counting down.
CACAGACTCAGCTGGCCACCATATGGTAAGATATGTATCAGTTTTTAAATGAATATTCCAGTGTTTTCTATCTAATCTATATTTGCAGTCTCTGTAGTGAACCTTAAAGAACCGAAAACCTGTTGACTCAAAGCACACTTAACAAACACCACAGGAACCTGGCTTTGTATGACTGGAATACCTTCCTTCAGGTGTTGTGAAGATGGCTGTAACATGGCTAGATTTGCTCATAAGGACTATTAAAAATACTCTTCATTTCAAAAGTATCTATATATGTGTTGTCAATGTTTTACAATGAAAGGCAATGGGCAGATGAGATTTCTAATTGACTTCTATTATAAATAAGTCTTGACTTTTATAGGTTTTTGGTTCTGTTCTATGTAGAGGAAATCTTATCTAATTGTTATAGAACCTTCCTTATTTTTTCAAATCTTAGACTTCAGGATGCTCTGCATTGATGTATACATCTTTGGTCAGCATTCTTCATCATTACACACACTTGTATGTGTATATGTTTGTGTGTTTTGTATCTTTAGGACCCTAGCAGATGTAGACCGAGATGGTCAGTTGCGGGCAGAGGAGTTTATTCTGGCTATGCACCTGGTGGATATGGCCAAAACTGGCCGGCCCTTACCTCTCACCCTACCTGCTGATCTGGTTCCACCTTCTTTCAGGTAGAGACACACAGATATGTTTACAAATGCATGCACATAAAAATCATATTTACATATTTTTACACTTAACCTTAGAAGTATTTGGTCAGCCAAGACATGTTTGGAGTTGCAGGCAAACACTAGAACTCAATAGTCACCTGAAATAGCCCAGAAACTTCTTTAATCCAATTTGGCTTCTTTTTTTTCTTTTTTAGACTTGGAGGTGCTAATGTTTCTAGCAGACACTAATACTAAAATAGCTCAGTCCTTTCTTTAGTCCAAATGGTGTTCCCAATTTTTGCTTCTTAAGTTAAGAAATTGAGTTTCAAGGCTACCCTTAGCAAAAACAAGTATACGTCGAGTACATGTTATTAAGTATACTTAAGTATAATAAAAGTATTTCCCTAAGTGTACTTTTATTTAGCAAGTACACTACAAGTATACTTACTTGGGACTAAATTGGAACACTTTAAGTTCAAGTACATAAAAAGTAAACTGGAAGGATACTCTATAATTTGAGTAAAATTATAAAATTATAGAGTATCCTTCCAGTTTACTTTTTATGTACTTGAACTTAAAGTGTTCCAATTTAGTCCCAAGTAAGTATACTTGTGTACTCGCTAAATAAAAGTACACTTAGGGAAATACTTTTATTATACTTAAGTTATAAATGTACTCGATGTATACTTGTTTTTGCTAAGGGTAATCTTCCTAGTGAACACTAGAACTCAATGGTCACCTAAAATAGCCCAGTTGTTTCTTTAATCCAATTGGTGGCCCAATTTAAAATCTTAATAAAGCTCTCACAGACTAGTAGATGTGGTTTAGGACACAGTATTCAGCACTTCCTGCTCTTAAATCTGTTGTCTAAGATGGCCGACACAGCATTCATTTTTGTTATGTTTTTAAGCTCACAGTAAGTCATACTGTGTCCTAAACCACATTCAGTAGACTGTTAGACCTTCATTAACATCAGGATGAGCTTTGTGTAGGTTAAGAGAAGTTTTGGCACAAATGTCTGGGCTGTTTGGGTGAGTATTGAGTTTTGTTGAACTAAAAGGCAAAATTTGCACTCCAAGTATAGAGTGGCTGGAGGTGGAGCTAAAATAGAGGAGTTTCTGCTCTGATAAAGAGCAGTATAACACCAGTGGTGGAGATGGTAAATAAAAGCTGAATCTGGTGACTGTGAGAAAACTGCTGTGACAGTACTGATCACTGAGTATTGTTATGTCCTCTGTTGTGTGTCTGTGTACTTGTACAGAACAGCAAAGTCATGTGACCTGTTGAATGGATCCATTCCTTTAATCAACACTGAGCCCATCGAACCAGAACTTCCTCAGAAGAGCAAAACCAACGGTACATTAGAGAAATGTGGGCGGGTCTCCCAGAAAAGGGGCAGGGCTATCTATCTATCTATCTATCTATCTATCTATCTGTCTGTCTGTCTGTCTGTCTGTCTGCCTGTCTGCCTGCCTGCCTGCCTGCCTGCCTGCCTGCCTGCCTGCCTGCCTACCTGTCTGTCTAAATGTAAAAATCAAAGCTGGTGGTCTGGTGTTTAGGGATCTTGCCTTGTGATTGGAAGGTTGCCGGTTCGATCCCTGGGCAGGTCATGATTGAAGTGCCCTTGAGCAAGGCACCTAACCCCCAACTGCTTTATGGGCACCATGGATATGGAAAAAAGTGATCTTATCTAATCTAATCTGATGGACAGTGTTTGTGGTAAAATTGTGTAAATCTCATTTTTCACTGACCTCTTCCTTTAATATGATCCCCTCTCTCTCTCTCTCTCTCTCTCTCTCTCTCAGTGTCTTTTGAGGATAAGCTGAAGGAGAACTTCCAGCGGGGTAGCCTGGAGCTGGAGAAGCGGCGTCTGGCCCTGCAGGAGGAGCAGCGGAGGGAGGAGGAGAGGAGGAGGGAAGAGGAAAGGAGAGAGGAGGAGAGGAGATGGCAGAAAGAGAGGGAGGAGCAGGAGCGGAGAGAGAGGGAGGCTCGGGAGCTGGCACTGCGCCGGCAGAGAGAGGATGAGAGACGGATGGAGAGACAGAGGGAGATGGAGAGACAGAGGGAAGAGGAGAGACTGAAAGAACTTGAGCGCCAGGAGGTACAACAACATTCAGCTGAGTGGAAGCACTTTAAGACCTACTCAAATAAAACCATCACTTATTAGAAAATTAGCAAACAAGAAGCAGACAATGTTTGAGACACATCATCTAAATATCTGAAGTTCTACAATTTGCTTTAAAGGGCCCTAGAATGTCTTAGTTCATTCTGTTTAAAACCCTGTGATTTTGCCTCTTCCTGAAATAAGGTGTTTTGCCTTTTATGGGGACCTCATGAATAGTGTTATGATCTGTAAAGATGGAGACAAGAAATCAGAGGAAAAAAAATATGATTTGCATGGTATCCAAGAGAAGTGTCTGAGAGAATGAGAAGAAACAAGAGGAGTGCTGAGGAAAACAGGATAGGTAACAGGTACACAATATGGAAGAGAAGTGTCTGAGAGAGGAGCAGAATGAAGAGAAACGAGATGAGAGCTGAGGAAAAACAGGGCAGAAAGAAAAGGTGCACTGTATAGAAGTGTCAGAGAAGAGATGAGACAAGAGAAACAAGGAAAACTAAGAAAAATAGAGAGAGGAGATGAATAGTATGGAAGAGAAGATCACCCAGCAGATCCAAACAAGAAACTCCTGTAAACAGATGTTCTTTTCTCTTTCTTTCTCTCAGACAGCGGAGCGACAGAGGCGGATAGAGTGGGAGAAGATGAAACGGGCTGAGCTTCAGGCTCAGAGAGAAAGAGAGCAGAAAGACATTGAGAGACTCACAGCCAGGAAGAGGAGTCTGGAGCTGGAGCTGGAGGCTGTGGTCAGATTTACTAACTTTAAAACCTCTGTCTGTATGTAGGTCAGTGAGTGGTGACTTAGAGAGAGAGGCCTTTTAGAATTTCAGAGCTCTGTCGCTTCAGGATCCCTCCATCCTGTGAGCATTACACAGCCTCTGTTTACCCCGTCTCCACAAATACACTCACAGCTTCCACACACTTTTAATCAGCTCTCTTTATTGAGTCAGACAGTTCTTTACACTTTCACCTCCTTCCATCAGATGTACTGTTAACTAACACATTCATCTAAACTTGTCTTAAGGTAAACCTAAAGCTTTGCTTCTTTTTCATCTACATCTTCTACTTCTACTTCTGCTTCTTCTACATCCTCTACTTCTGCTATTTCTACCTCTACTTGTCATTCTAATTATTCTTCCTCTACGTCTTCTACTTGTACTTCTTCTACTTTTACTACATCTACTTCTACTACTTGTACTTTTGGTTATTCTAATTCTACTTTTACTTCTTTTACCTCCTTTTACTTTTTTCCTTCTTCTTCTTTTACTCATTGTTCTTTTTTTCTTCTTATATTTTCATTCTTGTCTCCCTTTCTTCCTGGCATATTCTCCTTTTTTACTACTTCTTTCTCCTGTTCTCATCTCTACCTTGTTGTCTTTCTCATTCTCTCAATTGTTCTTCTTATGCTCATTTTCTCACCTTCTTTATCCTTCTTTTTATCCCTTTCTCCTTCCCATTCCTATCTTTCTTCTCCCCCATCTCCCTTCTTCTTGATTTACTACTTCTTTCTTTCCTCTACCTCATGATCCTTTTTTTCATTTCAGCTATTCTTCTTCCTTGTCTTTTTCTCATCCTCTCCTTCATCACCTTCTTTTTTCCTCTTCTTCTTCTTCTTCTTCTTCTATTTTTTTCTTGCTTCCTCTCTTAGATATTATCTTCAGTGTCTTTACTCTCATTCTTCTTCTGCTTCCACTTATGTTTACATTTACATTTAGTCATTTATCAGATGCTCTTATCGAGAGCAACAAACAGAGGCAAACTATACTTCTTCTTCTCCTCCTTTTCCTTCGCCTTCTTCTCGCTGTCTTTGTGGTTCTCTGAAGAGGTGTGTGCTTGTCTGGATTGTTATATCTGTTCATGTCTGCCTCGCAGGGCAACAGGCACAAGCAGATTTCAGACTTCCTTCGTGAAGCCCAGAGCAAGCGTCGCGTTCAGAGGGCGGAGCTTGAGCTCATCAATCAGAAGCGAGACAGTCGCATTGCTGACATCAACTCCCTACAGCTCCAGTTTGAGGTCTGGAGAGTTTTATTTATTAGCTGATTAATTCATCTGTGAGTCCACAGATGAGAGAATTGTCTTGCTGTGTGGATTGAAATGTTTATTTTTTTGTCATTCTTCAGGATATTCAGAGGCAGCTGAACGGTCTGACTCCAGAAAGACTGAAATTGGGAGACAGACTGAGAGACCTAACCCAGACAAGCACTACCAGTAAGAGAGGTAGTATTACAAATAGAAGTAAAAGTAGAAGTAGTAGAGGAAAATGTAGAAGTAGTAGAAGAATTAAAAGTACAAGCAAAATAAGAAAATTACAAAAAGTAGAAATAAAAGTTGAAGAATAAAGAATAGAATTAAAAGTAGAAGCAGAAGAAGAAACATTAGACAAAAAGTAGAAGTAAAAGTTGACAAATAAATAATAGAAGTAAAAGTAGGAGTAGTAGAAGAAACATTAGACAAAAAGTAGAAGTAAAAGTTGAAGAGTAAGGAATAGAAGCAAATGTAGAGTAGAATAATTAAAAGTACAAGCAAAATAAGAAAACGTAGACAAAATGTAGAAGTAAAAGTTGACAAATAAATAATAGAAGTAAAAGTAGGAATAGTAGAAGAAACATTAGACAAAAAGTAGAAGTAAAAGTTGAAGAGTAAGGAATTGAAGCAAATGTAGAGTAGAATAATTAAAAGTACAAGCAAAATAAGAAAACAGACAAAATGTAGAAGTAAAAGTTGAAGAATAAGGAATAGAAGTAAATGTAGAAGTAGTAGACTAAATAAAAGAGTAAACAGAAGAAGAAAAAGTAGAAGTAAATGTTGAAGAATAAGAAATAGAAGTAAAGGTAGAAGTAGTAGAAGAAAAGGTAAAAGTACAAGAAGAAATAAAAATAAGAAGTTGAAGTCATGGCAGTGACTGATTGAACATTGTGACTGTAAACAACATTTTGAGAACATTAGTGGTAGTTAACCTTCAACAGCCACCAATCAAATCAGGTCACATGACTGATTTAAGACGTTTACAGCATAAAAACAAAGTCACATTGAGCATTTTGCTCAAATTCTCTTGAGAACTGTATCTTGAAACTCTGTGCTAGTGTTAATTTGATGTTAATAGATATGGTCATTTAATTTTGATCTAAAAATCATTACACATCTGTAAAAACAATATAACTTCATTAAATATCTAAAAGAAGTTAAAATGTTTTAAGAGTGAAATCAAGTTGGCACCTATTGATTAATGTATGAAAGGTTGGATGAATTGATAAAAGGGTGCAAGCTTGTAATATTTAGTTTGGCATGAAAAGGATTCTCTCTCTCTCTCTCTCTCTCTCTCTCTCTCGCTCAGGCTCTGGAGTGAGTGATATTAAGACGAGTGTGTGTGAGAAGGACCTGAGCTGTAGGAAGTTGAAGGAACAGTTGGATGCTCTGGAAAGAGAGACTACAGTCAAGCTGTGCGAGATAGAGCGCTACAACCGGGACATGAAGGTCTAACTCAAGCTTGCTGTGCTCCATTCACACACTTTGGGCCAGAATGAGCCAAAAGATTATGACCAATATGCTTATATGCTTAATGTGCTGTTGGTCATATTTGTGGTGCCAAAATGGTTTTGACCCAGCTAGTTATGGTCTCTACAATACATCTGAAGGTGTCCTGTAGTATTGGTCAGACCTCTGAAGGTGTGATGGGGTACTTAATATCAAGCTGTTACCAGCACATCTGTTAAGTCCTGTAAGTTGAGAGGTCACTGTTGGTAGATACTGACCACTGCTAATTCAGAGGTCTGGTAGAGTCCATCAGGGAATTTTTTAAATCCTAAACACAATCACAGTGAGTCCCCTATCCCCTCACTGGGTGCGGGGCAGGGCATTACAAAATAAAAATTCATTTCAGTTGAAATGATCTGTTTCAGATAGTTTGACATAAATTCACATTCATGTTTAATTGTGTAATGATATGAACTCCATGCTAACACAGTAACAGTGGCATAAACACAAAAGACTGTAACAGACACCTGATACCACGTTGTCTTGAGAATAAACAATACTAACCCTTCCTTCCTTTCTTATTTCACACTTTCTTCTCTCTGTAGTTAGTGGAGATGGATGACTGTGTACTAAAGGGACTTCTCTCTTTGTTGGGCTGTCTAACCAATCTCTTCCTTCTAATAAAGGTTCTCCTTTCTCTCCTTTCTTTTCATTTCATCCTTCATACTCATCTCAGACCATCCTTCCATTCTCCATTTGTCTTCAGGGTTTCTCTTCAGAAGATCATCACCATCTCACCAGGTTCTGATCATGTGTAATGACATAGGAGTAGGTGTCAACTTAGTGGCCGAGGCAGTTGGGTAACCCACAAACCCCAGTAAATTATTTAGTAAGGCAAAATCAAGAAACAAGGCCAGATTGGCCCTCAGGAAGACCACTAAGTGTAACAAGGGGGCCACCCATAAGTTGGTGCCTATGGTCCTTGTCAATAAGTGAAAGCTCACACAGTCTACTAATAAATACAGTGTGTGAATAATAATAATAATAATAATAATAATACAAAAACATCTGATAATGGTGAATGTTGATATCATACCAATAATGTAAACAATGTAAATTTTTATGTAAATATTGTAATGTAATATAAAATTCATACTAAAATTCATAAAATTCATACCATTCATTTTGACTGTCGATGACCATGACAGGTCATAGAATGGCCAGCAGAGGACGTTGTGGGGCCTAGAAGAAGGAAAATTCACACTTTATAAACTATAAATAGGACACAAGAAACTTGAGAATTATTTCCAATTTAAGACCAATAACAATCATTTCACTTTTTTGACCCAATTCTGCACTCAATGTAGTTTTGACTACATCTGCTAGGACTTTCCCAATCACTGACTCTAGGAGAGTGAAGACTAGCACAGGCCTCCTCTGATGCATGTGTAGTCAGTCTCTACCTCTTTCCAAACTGCTGCTGATACATCGTCACTGAGCAGACAATGAGCTCAGAGAAAAGTGAAGGATCCCCAGCTCAGCTAACAGACACCTGAGCCTGCAGATCACATTAGTAGTGATGGGGAGAGAGCACCATCTACCCACCCAGAGAAAGCACGGCCAATTTGGCTCTCACAGGCCCCGGCTGTCAATGGCAAGATTCAAACTCATGACTTAGTGTCAGCACCTTAGACCACTGAGCAACTCAGAGCTAATTTCACTTTTTAAATATCAAATAATATAAAATAATCAACCGACAATATATTGTGCTTCTCTAATCTTCAACATTATATTTAGTAAAAATTTGAACATTGTGAAAAAAGTGTTACAAAAGAAATTGAGTTTTTTTGTTCATAATGTATTTTAATAAAGTAAACTAATATATTTTTTATTTATTTCAAATACTGTGACATATTTCAAGCCTTTGTATGTTTTAATGTTAATCCTGTTTTGAATAGTAGTTTACTCCATATTAAATATTCTAATTTGATCAACTGCTCAGTATTGACACATGTAGTATGAACTATGAATGAATATAAAACACAACCATTTACCTTTTTAAATGAAATTGTTAATAAAAATAAAACATTTTCCATGTTTTTAATGTAGCACTGTTACATTAAATTAGTGGAATTCCCCTTTAAGTACACATCACCGTATGCACTGCAACATGCACTTGCCAGTAGTGTACTCGCTAACGTGTGTAACTGTGAGCTTCACCCTCAGGCATCTTCTACCTTTATCCTCATTGTGTCCTGAATGTATTGCTCTCCGAATGTCTCCAGCAGACAAAGCTGCTGAAATGTCAAGTGTGGAGGAGATTCTGCCACCTTCCTTGTTGGTGTACTGCTCTTATTACACCCAGAACCTACAGAACACACCTCGAAACAAGATCCAGCACAGTGTCATTAAAAGGGCATGAATTTATCTCAGAGCTTTATTTAAGTTTTTCTATCGTACCAAACACAACAGCAGGCAGAAGCAGGGGAGTTTGTATGACCTCAGTAATCATTAGAGATAAAGATGTTATCTGACTTGCTTAATTGCAGCTGTGTCTTTACTGTAATTACACGTCTTTATTCTCTGTTGAGCTAAATATGAACAGCAGCTGTGTTTGCTGGAGATGCATATCAACCAAAGCAACTTACCACCACCATCACAAATCTCACTATTGCTTTGCTTTGTCATTACAGATACATACAAAGACACCAATTTAGTGTAGAGGCAGTACACGAAAAGAGGCTGTGAACATATGACAGGTCAAATGTTTGGAAACCGCACAATAGGATGTGATTAGTCAATACAATGTGATTAATTGTGTGATTAATCATGTGATTATCTAATCAATAGAATGTGATGAATCATGTGATTAGTCAATACAATTTTATTATTCATGTGATTATCCAGTCAATTGAATGTGATTAATCTTGTGATTGTCTATTTAATATGATGTGATTAATCATGAGATTATCTACTCAATGTGCTCAATATAATGTGATTAACTACTCTATATAATGTGATTAATCACGATTGACTGCTCGATATAATGTGATGTCACATGATTAACTGCTCAATATAATATTTTGTATATATCACATTCATGTGATTAATCGTATGATTAACTGCTCAATATGATTACTTAATTTAATGTAATTAATCATGAATGGATCTACAGTTAATTGAGTTAATTGCATGATTAACTGCTCAATATAATGTAATTAATCACACAATTAACTTTTCAATATAATTTATCATATGATTAAGTGATTAATATTATTACTTAATTTAATGTGTATAATCATGTGTGAATCTACAGATTATCGCATTATTAACTGATCAATATAATACAATTATCACATGTTTAACTGCTCGATATAATGTGATTAATCACACAACTTACTGCTCAAAATAATGTGATTAATCACACGATTAGCTGCTCAATATAATATGATTAATCACATGATTAACTACTCTAAATAATGTGATTAATCACATAATTGGCTACACAGTATAATGTGTTTAATCACATGATTAACTGCTCAATATAATATTAATCACACAATATATATTGTGACTAATTGTAGTTAAATATTTGACTAGTTTCACAGCCCAGCTTATAGTGTATATTTATATATTATTTATTTTTTTCTAAGTAATTCTGCATCATTACTATTGACCAGCAAATTTCCAAACAATGTCAAATGCAGTTCCATGTTCATATTATGGTCCAAATAAAACATGAGGCTTTCTTATAACAGTGATGGTGTATCAGCATAATGCAGACAAAGCCTTTGAATGATATTAAAATGTTTGGGAAATGTGTGTTAAAGTGTTTTTTTTTCTGAAGGAGCTCAGGGAGAGGCAGAGGCAGCAGCAGACTGTGCTGGAGCAGCTGACCCGAGTGAAAGCAGAGAAAGTGAAGGAGATACAGAGGAGACGCCAAGAGCAGGAGGAGATCAGGAGGAGAGAGGAGGAGGAGGCCAGGTGGGCATCACACATCAGATCATCCAGGAGTGTGTTCAGAAAGGCTTTTAGTAAGAGCCTGATGATATATGTCTTATGATCAGTGTTGGGAACGTTACTTTAAAAAAGTAATTAGTTATAGTTACTCACTACTTGTTAAAAAAAGTAACTTAGTTAGTAACTGAATTACT